>VXAU01003263.1:0-79471 GCA_013399695.1 Formicarius rufipectus | reverse complement strand
AAAAAAAAAAAAGTAAAAAAAAGAATTATAAAAGCCATTAAGAAATAATGATATTAACAATAACATTGAAAATCATCCTAGAAGAAAAGAATCTTGTTCCAGGGGAAAAAGAAAATACCTGTGACATTATGAGCTTTAAGTAGCTCATTTTACTCAAATGTTAATGTTTTTCTTAAATATATGAAACTGGAATTATGGTGAAGATACAGGTATAAATTAAATGTATGAGTCTGTAGACACTTGGGAGAGCTCCAAACTCTGACTTGTTCTTGATATTCAAAACATGCCATCTTCACCTTTAAAATGCTAACATTCCCTGGAAATGTGTAATTCTGCAAGGAGCTGCAAATGTTTGCTGTTGAGACATAAGTTACGAAATAACCATCATGAACAGAGCAGCCAATAAACACATTCCCAGATTTGTTTTAAGCATTAATGTTCAGTCAAAAGCAAACCCTTTAGTACCTGGTTGTGGACTCAAGTTAAGACGCTATTTATGGTTTTTTACCTGCCAAGTATGCATTTCTTTTCTTCTTTATGACATATTTCATATTTTCTGTATCTGTGACTACTGATATCTTTACTGGGTTATTGCTCATTTGGTTATACCTCAGAAAATTACTATCTTAAAAAATCATTAACAGGCAGCTGACCTATTCAGTATATGCAAACACATGTGAAAGAATGCACTGTGGAACTGCAGAAGGGAACTTAATATGGGGTTATAACAAGATCTGCATTGGTTCATATGCCAATTTTACCTTTGTATTTGTTTTAATTTCTCTCAGAACGGTGCAGACACAAATATTTCTAATAATGGGGAAATATCTGCAGCAAATCTCTGCTAGATTTATGATATATATGTTTTCACAACAGGGATACAAATGATACTTCCCTCTTCTCTTCTTTCTCTTCTTTCTCTTCTTTCATTTTTTTCTTTTTCCTTTCCTTTTTTTTTTTGTGTGTGTGTGTGTGTGTTTTTAAATTTTTTCTTTTTCCTTCCCTTCCTTTCCCTTCCCTTTCTTTAGTGTCCTCTTCCTGTGTCTATAATTGCAAGCTGTAGTGATCACAATTCATAAATCTCCCAGGAAAATATAAAATAGACTGTAAGGAGTGGGAAGGTGTCCAAAAGATATGTTTTGGGTTTTTTTCCTAGTCTCCAATGAATAGTGTAAAACGAGGTTGGTAGTGCTCTCCTGGGTCACCATGGTGAGGTATTGCCAAAATGGGAACCACACTGAATGTGTAAATTTGGTGTAGGTGGTGTGGCGGTTTTAATGGTGCCAGTAGCTCACTAAACAGGAGCAACGGCTGCTCATTTGAGAGCTCTCACTACTTTACACAGGGATGCTCCTGCTCTGCACTCACCTGTGGCTCAGGGCTGTGTTATTTCTCACTTCTGCTGCACTCTGTGGTTTCCTCAACCACTTGGTGCCTTGAAGAACCCAAACAATAGCTCATGATTTCCTTAAAACTATATTTAGCTTTTAAATTCCAAGCTGATTTTGCACAGGTTAGGTGTATTTTGAACTCCAGCATCATTTTAAATTTCAGCACTCCTAAAGCCAGCCTAGGGAAGAAATCAGATCCTGATAAAAATGTGAATTCTACCAGGGGGACCCAACTAATTTTTTTTTTGTTTGTTTGTTTTTAAATTTGACACTTTTTCCTTCCAATTTTCATACTGTGTATGTCAGTAGTGTGTGGGTTACATATGTACTGTTATGTGAACACCTTCCAATGCTCAAGATTCTTCAAAAAAGAACAAAAAAGGAAAAACTACCACCACCATCCATGTCACAGAGGAGAACTGAAATATTACCAAAAATTACTGATGTATAATTCCCAGTCAAATTCTTTGTTTTTATCCTTATGATGTGTGTGGAAATTTTCCTTCCAGGTGATGAGGCAAGAGTCTTAACTTTCAATCTGTTCCAAGCACAAACACCTAAATGATTTGCCAGTACCTGTTTGTACTTTATACATATTTGATGCTACTTACTTATTAGTGATTGTGCACATGATTACTAGATAATGTTATACTTGTGCCACACATGGTACAATGCAATTGCATTGCATTACTGTACTCATTGCCCTAATTTAAGAATTTATAGAATAAATGGGAAAATATGCATTCTTTTTATTGCCAGAACTTCAAAGATTTTCATTTTTATAGGAAGAAAATGCAAATTATGGGGAAAAAAAACCCCACCAAACACACATTCCAAATATTTTGTATTTACATATATGAGAACAAATTAAGCAAATATCATTATTTCAAGCAAGAATAACAAAAATAATCTTCTTTCTAAATGCTTTGATGAAGGAAGGAAAAAGAGCAAAATGATGAAGTACATAGAATATACAGAACAACTGAATTATGAGATTATGGTGGAAAAGTTAATAATATTACAGCAGAAAAGTGAAGCAAGTGAAAAGGCTCCAACTGGCTCATCCTCTCAATCAGACGCAAGAAAATTAGAAGGGAGGAAAGTACCACCAATTTAAAGATGTTATGAAGTGTTCCTAAAGATGTTCTAAGATTTTAATATCTTTAATGAAGGTTGACAGTTATAAAATGCATACTGTTATGTAAAGAGGAAAAACTGAGTAACATGTCAGAGCCATTTGCCTGACATTTTGGATACTGATGTAGCAGGATCCCATGAATTCCATTCTTTCCTCAGTTGCAGCTCTACTGTATGTGTTTCAAAATGCATGTCCACTTTTTGTAACATGAAATTTTTGAGGCTTTTATCCATATCCCTGTCTCTTCCAGATGGTGCATAAGTTCTTTAAGGTCTATATTTCCACTTAGCCTGACAGACAAATCCTAGCTTTTCTTCCCCACACATGTGCATATTGGCTCCACAGTAAAACAAATGTGATGATCACAAATCCAACCTAACCTGTACAACCTATGTGTACATTCACAGCAAACCTAATGATTTTTTGTATGTTAAGTTTACTTTTTCAATCACAGATTAATTATATAACAGATTGATTTAGGTCCAACATGTTCTTGATGCAGCTGACCTGTGAGTGCTTTACACAGAATAGTTTATGTGTGTGAAGTTCACACACCTGGCCTACAGGTCTTCTCGGTATGGATATACAAGGTACAGTATATCGTGTTATATCTAAATCCAGGAGAAACATTTTTTTAACTTTTTTTTTTTTTTTTTTTCCAGAAAGACAGTGCTTCAGTGGTCACATGGATACCTTGCACAGTATGCTTCGAGCTTTGTGTAAAGGCACAATCAGTATGAGATAGAGTCAATATTTCTAATGTATCATTTTCAGAAGTGTTTCTGTAATTTTTAGCTTCCTCTAGCAGCCAGCCACAATATGGAGGAAATCTTAGTTACAAAGGAAAACCAGAAATGTTCCAATTAGGATCTGAAGAGCAAGAGTTAAGGGGTTGGGAGTGGTGGTGGGCTGGTGTTGTGTGTGTGTGAACATCCACAGACATTCCACTCCCAGTGGAGTGATGGTGCAGAGGTTCCTGTAGAGAACAGGGAATCAAACCAGATCTCATGAGGCATTTACAACTATAATTTTATTTAAAATGGAGTGCTCCTGTTACTCAAACTTCCTTTCGTGTCACTTCTTAGTTGAGTAACTGCAGCCACCAGTGTAGCAATGTGGTGCTCAGACTGGGAATTTCAAAGAAGCCTAAGGAATTAGTCTCCTTTGAACTAAGTTATCTCCCTTAGGCTGTACTGAAAACCTCAGGCTTAATCTTTTGTTTTGCTTCTTTCTTTAATCATGTCTATAATTTTCCCCCTCACTTGTGGGCATCAAAGGGATTCCTTCCCTCTAGTCCAGAAAATTGACCAAATTTAGTCACTGGTAAAATAAAAATTTTCCTTAAATTCCTCACTTGGGAGCTTCTGCTCGTTCAGAGCACCCCATACACTCAAATGGCATTTACATCTACTATCATTTTCATCAGAGTAACGTTGATATCACATGCAAGCATTGAATGTGAAAGCTTATCAGGTACTTAGCTTGGCATTCTTTTTTGTACTCTATCAGAGCTGACGTGTGCTGTTTATGTCTAACTGCTATATTATTATGGTTATTGAGAAAAACAGCTGCAGAAATGAATGTTCATTTTCAGTTGGTTTGCTACAGATCAGGTGACGCTAAATTACAATGTCTGTAGTTTTGATCATAGTGCAAAAAATCATGTAATTTTAAATCCATAATTTTATATTTTTAATTAGAATTTTGTCTTTATAGAGAAAGAGTCCAAAGATGAAAACTGATATAGAATACTGTACTGTTCACTGACAAAGTAAAATGTCAGCTTATGCTGGTAAGTTAAATTTTCAAGGACAGGACTAAATATGTTACACTAAGCATCTGGTTTTACAGGCATTTGCTGCAGAAACCAGGAGGCTGGAGGAGGGGTTCACAGATAATGTTCTGAAACATTTTTGTCTAAGTGTTTTATGGAGACACAAAAAGAGGGCCCTTTTGGATTCCTCCACCATCAGAACCAGTTTGGTTTGTCTTCTGGTGGCTTGAGGCAGTTCATCTGGAAGCTTTCTTTATAGTGTGATCAAAAGAAGTAATCATGCATCACCGTCCCCAGTGCATGCTTAAAGGCACTAGCAGACACTGTGGGACCAGCAAGCTCTGCTCTCTTAATTTAACTGACCTTGCTGAACCCTAAGGCTTCCCTCTGCAGGCATCCAATCCACCACTGCCATACTGGTGTAGCATTTAGCCTCTAGATACAGCCCCATGTGATTTAATAATGCATATTTCCTGCATGGAGGAATGAAGAAAGCCTTGTTTCCTGTGGCTTTGTGCCTTACAGGTGGATTCCTTGGAGCCAGAGAAAGAATAAAATTCGAGTAAGAAGTGCTACTCAAAGAGTGGAATCTCCAAAGGAGATCCCAGAAGAGTGGATTCCCTAGTCACCAGCGATGATCAAAAGCTCACTCTGCAGTGGGAGACCACTAAAAAATCCTTTTTCTTTTGCTTGGCCTTTGTTTTTATGAAGTCTGGAGGACTGAGAGCTCTGCTTTTGTTACAAATTGATCCAATAGGTAAAAGGCTATTAATGCACAATGTGATAATGAGCAAATTGGCACACACAAATGCATACCCAGAGCAGAATGCTNGGGAAAGGCAATTTGAATGAAAGTTTTGTTTGTGGGTGGGGAGAATAATTTCTTATTGACTCTTCCTGCCCCTCCGTCTATCACTCCCTCATCATCTTCTACAACTACTTTGCCATTTTTGAAGGTCAGTCTAAATCTCAACATATGCTTTTAATTTGAGGCCTCAAAGTAGCATTTCCCAAACTAGGAAGTCTGGAAGCAAGCCTGGAAGTGCAAATAGGAGTGGAGTCGTGAATGGAAAAGTTTGGCAACAGTGGTAATAAAGCTTACTCATTCCACCCAACCAGACTTTCAGCAAGATGTAAGTGGTCATCTTACAACTGAGTTAAGTAGCTCCTTGTAGAGCTCATAGGCAGCTTGTAGAGCTTGTAGATGCCTGTTATACTCTTCAAGTTGCAGCCATCATAATGACTCAAATATTTTAAGGAATATTTAATTTCTTCTGTGCAACATAACTTTTATCATAAACCTCTGTGAAAATTCTGCTTTAAGAAGAAACATAACCCTACTCCCTTCCACCTTCTCCCCTGTGAGTACTGGCTCTTTTGAAAAATGGCCTTATGTAAAAAGGCAAGGGCGAAGCCTGCCAGTATGTGTTCTGATGAAAGGATGGAGCCCTGCTGCTGGTGATGTTGAAATTATGTCATAACTATTGGCTGAAATCCTGCCCTTCCAGGCAATGGCAAAAATTCCCTGCCAGATTGTGTGGGAGACAGGGGTTTCCCTCTTGTCAAAGGCTGTGGAGGGTGAATTTCTCAGTGTGAGAGTGTTTGTCATTAGTGTTGCTGCAGTTGTATTGTGTGTGGCTCTAAGAAATTCCCCATCCCTGTACTTTACTGTCATGGGTAAAATCAGCTCACTAGTTGTGACTCAGTCTTCTCATCAGTGATTGTATCATTTCTGTGGGCATCAAAGCAGAAAATATTCACAGGGATTTGTGTGGGGAAAAGGAAGGACAGAAAAAGAGTAGGATTTGGGGAGTAATCCTGGGAATGCTTTGTGTGTTCACTTTATATTTTAGCTATTTATTTATCTGCCTTGCCTTTTTTTATTTTTTTTTTAATTACCTTTACTCTCATTTACCTCCATTTGGAACTGTCCTTATAGAAAATTAAAAAGGAAAATATGCTTCCTGTATTTAAGCAGAGTATATCACTGATATGCTCAAGTGACTTTGAGACCTTTATCATAACTGTGCCTATTGTTGTGACATTTAAGCCTTGAATGGTTCTGTTTTCAATCACATATCCAACTTGCATTATTTTTGTACACTGCTGTGTACATAGATTCTGTGGATAATTGTTATAATCATCCCACATTTGCAAATGTTCTTTGGAGACCTGAACCCAGATCTTGCTCCTCCTCTATTACAGGGGGACTAGAAGGAGCAACTCTCCTAGCTCACAATAGCATTGGAAAGGAGTAGTTAACCTGAACTCTCAATTATGTGCAGAAAATCTGCACATCCTGTCCAATTAAGATTTCTTTTTCCCATGAAGCAGATCCTAAATTTTTAAATAGTTTGATTGGAATTCTAAAAACAGCAAGAGGGAAGATTAATCTTGTTAATAATTAGAAAGCTGAATGCTAACATTTTTTCCCCCATAGGAAATGCTTCAATGTTATTACTCGCACAGCTAACAGCAGTTACAGTCTGTGTGTAGAGAACCTGATATACATGTAAATTGACCAACAGTTGTTTAAAGTGAAGAGCTTAATTGTGTCTGCCTCTTGATTTGCACTACAGAAAGGAAGAATGCAGGGGCAAGATAAATCAATTGGTCCCATGACTAACATGGTCAACCTATCCCTTTGCTTTCCTTGTGGTATAAGGAAATATACCTTCTAAGCCACATCCCCTTGGAAGTCAGTATAGGGAAAAAAGTGCAGCACCTATGGCAAATGAGGCTGCATTAGATGCTGTTCAAATATGCCTTTTGCACTCTCTACTTCCTTGATAAATCTGTCTGTCACTGCTCAGTGCAAGCAGAGTAACTCAGAGAAGAAGGCAAAAATTCCTTTCTATATTTTCCTCCTGTAAGGTGGCTCTCAAATAAACTGTATTTATTAGGATGATTTTTATCTTCCTCAAGGTCTTTGGCACAGGACTTTCAGAGGCCTTCTACATAGCAATTGCCATCTAATGATCTGCTAAAATGTTTATAAAAATTTATAATAACGGGATTCATGAAACTTGTTGCAACCTTGTCAGAGTAGCAAGAGAGCAGAGTACCAGGATTACTGTAAGACTAGTTATGAGACAATGATTTCATGGCCACTTTATTCAGTGTAAAATTTTGAACCAAACTCTTCTTCACTTGTGAGCATGTTGATCACTATTAAGAGTTTATCCTTCTTTTCCTTTCTCTCCACCTTCACTATTTAATTTGTTATACATGGAGAGAACACAGTCAACACAAATGGCTGGCAAAGAAAATACACCAAGTTCACCTTTACTTCCACCATATGTAGTAAACGAGACAGGAATTGAAGGTTCATTTCTAAAGTGAAGATATAAAAAAATACTGTATGATAATGCAGAAGGAAGATTATAATAATTGCACATTAATAATAAGTTGGTTATTTCTTTTTATTTCTGTGCTTTACTTAATCATTTGAATAATGGTATTTAAATATGCGTTACTAAGAATATGTGTTTACATTTGTATATTTTTTTTTACTTTGCTGCATTTATTAAAGGGTTTATTCAAAGATAACTCTGGAAAAAAATGGTTATTTTCTTAACTAAAAAAACTTTAAAAAACAAACAAAGAAAAAACACCCCACATTCACCAAGTTTCTCCCTCATTCAAAAGTCATCATAGTTCACTGTTCAATTCCAATAACATACCCCAGGTGAATATACGTATTTCTCCATTGAACGTACAACTATACAAAGAAACTTTAAACATTAATATTGCAGAAAAATATTTGAGATGAGCAGTAAGATACAGTAGAAGGAAAACCCAAAGAAACCCGAAGTATTACTCCTTCATCTTGAGGGAATTTTTGGTTTTGTAAATTTCAACCTGAGATCATGTACAGGTAAATTCCCTGCTAAAACTGAAGGAGGGAGTTTAAAAGCTATTACTGCCTTTCATACCTTTCATGACCTTTTCTGCTCTGTGTATCTCTTCCATAATGGAGAGAGATAATAAATTCTATGCTATATTTTAGAGAAACTGCAACATGTGGTCCGGAAATTTTCTATTTTTTCCAGATTTTCCCATGGATCATATATGGTTTCTGTAGTTACTGATGAACATGAACTCAGACATAGATTTTTTTCTTGAAAACAAGAGTTTTTAGGCAATTTTTTGGGGAGTAAAACCAGAACAATGACTGATTTTATTTTGTAAATTAATTAAAAAAATTCAACATAAAAAGGAGCAAAAAGTCCCTGGATAATAATATCAGGATCTTGTTTAATGAAAAACATTTTCATATGAGGGCTTCTTAAGAAAAAGAATACTTATAAGGAATAACTGTTATTTTATAAGTATATCCAAGAGGTGCTGTTGTGATGGGCAGAACTGAGAAGAATTATGTGACCAATCAGTCATGGTGATCATGACAGGACAGTCAGTTTTACATCATCACTTATTTTTTAAACTTATATAGTAGTTTTGAATACCTAGCAGTTGCCATACTCTATTTTAAAAATATAACAAAAATTATAATTATGGCATACAATCATCAAACATAATTGCACATGATCATCTCTATCAGAGCAGTGCAAGTTAATGTCTCATATTAACAGTTAATCACATATCTTAAATGGTTCTATGATGTATTTTTATGTACTCTTTAATGTACATTAGTGAGGAATGCAAATAGTGGACAGGAAAAGAAGCAAAACTGTTTTTGTTGATTTCAACAGAGAAAGATGAAAAGCAGGAGGTGGTCAGGGCATTTAAACTTTTTTTTTTTTCTGGATTGGGTGCTGCACTTTACAAAGAGGAGCTCTACTAAAGCTGTCAGAACAACAAAGTGGGAAATTCAAAATTATGTGGAAATAGCTTCAGGGTAACAATTCATAAGGCACCTCATGAAAGAACATGAAGTTATTTCTCACACAGCGATTTGTAGCTGCAATAGGTGATTATTACACTGTGTCTTTTTGCAGTCTTTGTAACCAAGGTTCAAAGATTAAAAGAGGAACAAGACAATTTGTACCACAGAAGTAGTAATTTCACAACTGACTTAAAATTTCATCTTTAATCTGAAAACCTCAGTTTGTGTGTGTATACACACATATATATTTTCTTTATAACAGATAGCTGGCTATGCTCAAGTGTAGACAGAGCAGGGACTCCAGTGGGAGCTATAAGATGGTGACTTTTGTCACAGAAGAAGATGTTTCTCCTTATGAATGCTTGGTTCATACTGTGGTCTGGAAGCTGGGGAGGAGGAATGGGAACTTCCCTGGAAGTATCAAGACTGCACCTGAATTGAGATAATGGAGCCAGTGACTCAGATAAGAATGATAAAGTATGGTGAAGGTAATCTCCCAGTTGGACTTGCTGTCTTGGAACACTTTCTTCTCATGTGGGGCTCAAATCTGGAACACTGAGTAGACTTTGCTGAGGTGCATCTGGGACTCAGGCTTTACTGATTGCTCCTTGTCCATGCGGGTGTCAAAGGAGACCTTGAGTAGATCAAGGAAATGTTACAACTATTTTCAAAAGAGAAAATATGAAAGATCCAGGGAGCAGCAGCCCAATCAGCCGCACATCACTCCTGGGAGGACTATGGAAAATGTTTACCTGAAAGTCATCCAGACACATGAAGAATAAGTGTAAGAGAAACCAGTCACCAATTTACAAGGGCAAATCATGCCTAACCAGCCTGATTGTCTTCTATGGTGAAATGACTGGCTCAGTGACTGAGAGGCACTCCTCAGGAGTTGATGCTGAGGCAGTTAGTGTTTAATATTTTCATCAACACACGGGATGATGGAACAGGATGCTCCTTCAGAGTCACAGAACTGTCACACAGAGGGACGAGCTGGAGTAAACAGCTGAAGAAGTCTTATGAAGTTGAATGAAAACAGATTCAAAGTCCATGGGGACTGACTGACTGACTGACTGACTGACTGACTGACTGACTGACTGACTGACTGACTGACTGGGGAGCTCTGGAGTCCTTTGATTGAACACAGGAGAGTGGGATGGCATTGCAGAAATGAAGACTAAGTGTGCCCTGGGACACACTAATAAGCCATAGGTAGCCAGCAGGACAAGGGAATTGATTGTCACCCTCTATTCAGCTTTCCTGAGGCTTCATCTGGAGTATTGTGCCCAGTTTTGGCACCTTTCACAAGTGTTAGTACTACAATGACAAATTGGAGAAAGTCCAGCAATGGTCCAATGAGATGGGAAGGTTCCCGAAGCACTAGGAATAGGAGGGAAGTCTGAAAGTCACAGGTTTGTTTTGCCTGGAGAATTAAAAACTAAAGGGGATGAAATTTCTTCCTGTAATAAGTTGGTAGTTATAGAGAAAATTTCCAGAATCTTCTCTGATATGCACAGTGAAAAGATAAGAACAACATTCATAAATTATAAAATTAAAATTCTCGCTGTATCTAAGGACAAAAAAAAAAAAAAAGTAATGAGAGCAGTTAAACAACAGAATAGGTTGCCCAGAGAGACTGTGAAATCTTCAGCTTTGGAAATATTCAAAATCTGATTGATTCAGTCACTTGAGTGACTTGATTTGACTTTGAGGCTGCACCTGCTTTTAGCAGGGGGTTACACTAAATGACCACCAAAGGTCCCTTCCAAAAAAACCCGTATTCTGTTTTTCTATATTCAATTTATAGTTACACATCCTGGAAATAGCAGATATTTTATATCCTTCTCCAGTCTAGGAATGAAACTTATGGCCACAAATAATTAGTACCCTAAGTAGGATGAAATAACTTTCTGCATCTGAGTCTCCCTCAGACTTGTTGACTAGGAGAAAATATTATGTGTATGAGAGAATCCTCTTATGCATGACAGCTTCCAATAATGCAAATGTTTATGATCCTGATACAAAGAAACCATAAGCAGAGGATTCATGAGATTCAGGCTTCTGTTCACTCTTTCAATCATGTCTGATTTATGAAATGTAAACAGCGAGTCCAAACCCATCTTAGTTGTCAGTGGTCCTTGTGAGGCAGTAAATATCATGAATTTCAAACTATTTAAAAATCTTTCAAAACTGCTCAGCATGCAACTGCTTTTATAGTTACATGAGCTTTTAAAATGCACATTTCCTGAAAGGCAAGCAAGCGGGAATAATTACTATTCATTTTTTTCCCCTCAACTTAGAGAGTTAAATTGTACTCAACAGTTATTTCTCCCTAGTGCATGATACAGCAGAAATCCTTCCAGAGCAAATGCACTGCAATCACAGAGTTGGCTTCAACAGCATAAGCACTAAAAGAAGTAATTCAGATTAATGACTGGATGATGTAGATACCCTCTGTCAGCACTGTTTGCTGCAGGAATCTCCTAAAGCTCTCGAAATGAAGGCTTCCTCTGGAAAGTTTGTTTGCTCAGCCTGTGGTAGGTACTGAGGATCTGTCCTTTTAAGGACCCTATTTCTTCCTACTCCACTGATTTCAGAAAGGTTGTCTTTTCTTTCTGAACATGAAAAGGTTGGACTTTGCAAATACCAAAACTCAAGTGTCAAAAGATTTGATCACTGTCAGCAAGAAGCTTGTGATGTTTTCTCAAGGATCAACCCACACATTCATCTGTCTTTAATAAAAGCAGGTCTGCCTGGCTGTATCAGCTGTTGTGCTGTGCTTACCTTGGAATAAGAATAATTTGTAACTTTTTTTTTCAGTGGGAGGGATTTCAAGATTTATGGGTGTGCTGAGAAAACACAGGAGGAATCTGCCTGAGGGGCTGATGGGTCTCCATGGAGTGAAAGATGTACTCAATGAAGTGCATTTATACATACTGTCCTTGGCTCACAGTGCAGCTTTCCAAGGGTAAGCCCCACCCAGCCTCTTGAGAAACAACTTATTTAGTAGTTTTCTTCTCTATGTGATTTGCTAATTTATGGGAACAGAGATGTTGAGGCTTGTTGCAGAAACACAAGTAATCCTATTCATGAATGTTGCTCTGAAATGGGAGGTTTGTGGGAAACAAGATCTTGAAGTTGTGAAACACATGCATTCGTATATTGTAGAGTATTTAAACTTTCCCAAATGAAAGTAAGGTGGTATAAGAAGGTCCTACAGCACTTTATAGCAAATTCTTCAGAAATTAAAAAAGAAAATTACACTTTGTAAAAGTTCAGGCTAATTAGGTACAATGAAAAAATTCTTTATAGAAGATCTCACCAATAATTTGATATAGTAAATATAGAACAATTTAAGCTGGTCTCAAAGAAAAATTTGGTACAATGTAAGCAATTAGCTGTTTAACCGCAAACACTATATACTGCTCTAATCTCATTCCCGGAACTAAACTCTGAAGTGTGTGTATGTTCTTCTAGGAGAGAGCTTGATATTACTTTTTTGATCCCATCATGCCTTAGTCTTGCCCACTGGCCTCAACAATCTAGGCATTAGCAGAGTCATTTAAGAGCTATATGACATATATTCGAATCTTTTCTGTCATGCAAACTAGCAGAGGTTTAACCTCTAGGATCCCAACCTTCTATGCTAGCTTTGAAAGTAGTGTAGCTTCCTTTCTTTTCTCTTAAATATTCTGTGCTTGCATAAAACATTAAAACTTTTACTAAAGAAAGAGAGTGATAGCTATTAACATCATGAATATGACTGAATGGCCTCGTATTTTTCCCACATAAAAATTTTGTACCTGGCATCCACTACTTAAGTGTTCCAGTCACTAGACATGAATATAAAAAGAAAACAACACATCCTCATGGATTCACAGAATTCATCACTCTTCATGAAGACACCTTTCTACTTATAGAGTTTTTATAGAGACTTCAGGTCAGATAACGATAGCTAACATCATTCTTAGGTACAAAATCACTCACTGCCATCATTAGCTTCATTAAACTGTAGAGTTATTAGGGCTGAACCACCAGTTTCAAGTGCAATTTTTAGAGGCTACTTAGTCAGACTAAGAATTTAGATGTTTGAAGGACTGAAGATCACCTCTGCAGTTAGTAGTGGAAATGGCAGCTGGGGAGTTAGGAAGCTTGGGTTTCTAGAAGCATTGCTAGCAGATTTAGGACCAAACAGTCACAGTGAATCATGGATCAGGCTTATGCACACAGCTGAGACAGGGTTTAATCTAGTTATGGCTATATTACAATAGCATTTACAATGTTTAATAGTAGTTAATGTCTCTTCTGTGTACACAGAGTATATGCTAATGGGCATATTCAGTTCTGTATGTGTTAGTAATGAAACCAAATTGGATTATGACATTAATTACAACCCCTCTCCCTCTTAAATTAGTCTTCCTTAATCTTAATTTCTTCTGGTGTTCATTATAAATGTATAAATGGATTCCTACCTGCAATTGTCATCATACCTAGTTGCCAGCTGTACAGCTCATGTAGCACTTCATTTTGTAGCTTTATTTTATTGCCTTGCTAGTTGTTCTGTAATTAGCCAACACAAAGAATAAACTCATAAGCTATAAACTACTTCAGTATCTATTAGTAGGGGTACTGCAGCTGTTTTGATATAACTCAGCCTTTTAAAATTGATGAGTTATTGACCTTATTGATTTAAATAACATTTCCACTACAACTACTGCTAAAGAAAGAAGTTGAGGAAAAAAAAACAAAAAACAAAAAACAGCAAACTGCATTTTTATAGGAAAAGGATTTAACTAAGTGTTTGCTATCTGAAACTGATATTCAGTGTTCATGGATGGGAAAATAGGTCTTTCAATCTAAGCTGTATGTAGAACATCTCCAGATACCAACAGCGCAGTGAGCCACCAGCATCATGTCCATAAAAGATCAGGGAGTCTACTTCAGAGTTCAGGAAATTTGTGAACTGAAGTCTACTTACACCAGCTCCATTAGTAAACCCTGTTTTTACTTCAAAGGAAGGAAAAATTCAGTTGTGCATATTCCTGTGGAACAAGACTTTGCATTTAGCTCAGTGACAGTGCAATGGGAAAGCACAACTCAGATATGTCTGAGAAACAGAATATAGTCAGATCTGTACGAGAGCCAGCAACTGCTGTAGGTCCTTCATGTAGCAGCAACCCTGCCTGCACCTACACACCCAGCGGAGGATGGTTACAAAATTTCTTAAGAAAGTCGCAGGATGGGATTTTGCAGACTTCCCCAAACCAGATTGGCATCTGTTGTGGAAAATACTGACCTTCAAGAAGCATCCCATGGGGGATCATGATATGCTGGGAAACAACCTGATGTTTAGCACAGAGGAATTTGAAGATTGCTTGTTTTTAAGTACCTGTAGTGTTGACTATTGTGTGCTAATTGCCCCATACCATTCTTTTATTTTGGTGATTCTTGTCCTGAATGTTCTTGTTCTTAGTTCACCTAATTTTGAAGTGTGCACTAATACTGGTCTCTAACTGTCTATGGGTGGTGCCCAGAGATTAACAACCTCCAGGATGTCAGCCCAGAGATCATCCTCACATTAGCATTAACATTTTCTGATGCGAATGACCAGTATAATACCAGCCCAAAATACAGACTTTTGTGCTTCATTCTAGCCAGTGGTAAGATGGTCAGAGACACTCATTAGGCACAGAAGAAGAGAGGGGAAAATAAATAAGGGCTTACTACCATCTCTCAAGTTCAACAGGAGATATCACTGTTTTCTGGGTTTACCCATGTAAACCACCATCTAGTGCAATGCTTTCAAACTGTCTTGCTGCACATTCTGATTATTTGTCTCTCATCTGTTTAGAAAAAATTGTAATGAGTCCCTGCTGAAATGTAACTTCCTTGGAGGCCTGACACAGGGTGATATTAGAATCAAGATCTGTCAGCCTGGAAACTCAAGGAGTACTCCAATGGTGCTTTTAGTTGCCTTCATTGTGATCCGATTGACCCTAATACAATACTTCATTCCATAAAGTGCTGCAAAGATGCATACAGAAAAATTAATCTCTGCCAAAAAAAATTGCTGAAATAGAAAAAGCAGGCAAAACCAGAAATATTTTTCTAATACTTTCAGATGCTTTAGATCATCTACTCTGGACTCTTCTATAGCACTGGTTGATGAACAATACCCACATGCCACATAAAAGGGACTAAACCTTGAGTGCCTAATGAGAACACACTTCATAGCAAGGCAACCAGTCTCAATATGAAGTAATTGAGTTCCCTTAGTTCCCTCATGCTCACTTCTAATCTCTTATTGCATTTCTTAATGTACTTAAAGAAAAGGAGTGGAGGGTGGGGGGAAGGGGAGGAGTGACCAGATCTGTTGAGAGTTAAAAAGTCATTTAAATCAATGATTAATTTCCTAATATGCAAGGCATTTCTCTCACTCTAAGAGTAACAGAGTCCAAGAGAAATTCAGCAAACCCCTCTATGAATAAATCTTCAGAGTATAAAAGACCTGATTATTTCACAAAATGAGACACAACACTCAGTTACAGAGGTGCAAAATTCTAAGACCATCTAATTTGAGAAGATATTTAAAAATTCTCACAGGTTTTAGATCAGCCTCTGATCTTTGAAGTAGCCACTGAGCAGGCAGGGATGAGGAAGACAGCAGATTTTTCAGAGACCCAGAGAGAACTGAAGGGGTGAGATCATGTTTTTCATGGTCACATCTCCTCCTGAATACCCTTGGACTTTAGTATACGAGTGCAAGCACAACATAAAAAGGTTAATTAACAGACTATTGTTCTCCCACATGTAGTAGAAACTGTTTACATGAAACTCTATTTCAGAATCTCAGGAGGAACAGAAAGAAGTAATTTATTTTGAATAGTTTTTCTCTAAAAGGAAATCTCCTTACAGAACATTTCACACAATTCACATTTGCACATGATTTCTTCTTCCTTTACCCTTTTTTTTACCAAATGTGTTCCTCATCTTGTTGGTGAATATTTAGGGAAGAAGAAAGATCTAACCAGTCTGACATTTAAAACCAAATGTCTCAAGGTAAGCATAAGAACAGCTGTCAGTAGGAATTAGCAGGAGCCAGCACTTGAGATCAGGTTGGTATTTGACAGCGTTCATGAATATATTTCACACTGAAGATGTTACCTTTCAAACTTTAGGTTTTCCCTTTCTTTTTAAGTAATGTCTGGCCTTACTCACCCTTTTAATGTTATGAAGTGGTACAATATTTTATACATGACAAGCATGAGGGAAGAACCCTATTATCATTCTCCCATGTACGCGTTGTAGCATGAATTAATGTAAGTAGGCAAATAGTCATCCATTTCATAAGGACATTTGCTGCCAAAATTCCTTGCCTGTCATTTATTACTGACATTGAGAACACTTTTTATGGACTTGTGAAAGATCTTTCCAAAAAACAATGAAGTTTATGAATCGCTTGCAAATTTGCGGCTGATGAAGTTGAATTTTCAATACCTTTTGTAGCTTCCATTTCTTTGTGTTTTTGGAAGGAACCTTCTGTACATTTAAATTGCCTTACATGGCAATTTAGATTTGCTTGTAATATGCTACATGCTCAGTGACGTTATTCTGGTGCAGTTAGGTCAATACATAGTTAAGTCTCCGGGAGAACAACTTAGCTCAGGAGGGGGAAATCCTTTGAAATTTGTCAAGGTTTCCAGATTCCTTTTGTAAGAAGAGTAAATATTATGTGGATCTCTAACGCAACCCATTGTTAAAGTACAGGTAAAACTTGTCAGACCGCAGTGCAATTACCATATTCATGGTGGTAATTAATTCTGCAGAGCACTAAACTATTTTGACAAATTTTCTCTGACTCAAAGGGAAACTGAGAATCTTCATTTTCTCAAGGTTGCTTAGCAGCCTATAGAACAGAGCTCATTCCAGAGCAGTTGCTGGAATAAACATGGAATAATGATAATACTG
This sequence comes from Formicarius rufipectus, assembly GCA_013399695.1. Classification (NCBI taxonomy): domain Eukaryota; kingdom Metazoa; phylum Chordata; class Aves; order Passeriformes; family Formicariidae; genus Formicarius; species Formicarius rufipectus. The sequence goes on along the minus strand of VXAU01003263.1, from coordinate 62,354 downwards.
CACATTTATTGTCTCACTAACTTACTTTGAAATTGTGTTACACAAATATTTTAGAAAACTGGAATAAAAAAAAATAACCTGCAATTTTATGAAATATCTTTATTTCTAGAAAATTTTTCATATATTTTTAACAGAAAATAAAATTTAAAAAAGCCACAGAAAACCTTTGTGAAGTATGGAGAGGCGAGTATTTATTTATGTCAGAAAGTAAATCAAAACAGAATGCTGTCCTTGAAGGAGAAGGATTTCTGGACAAAAATTGGGAATTTTCTACAATATGACATTTCCATCTACAAGGGGAAAATTCATCAGTCCTCAAGATTTTCAAAGGAACATATCAAATTTGACAAAACTATCACATGGAAGTTCTGTTCAAAGTCAGAGAGGAAGGAGAGAGACACACAGAGAGGTGTTGTGACCATCCCCTCGCCCTGAAGAATGAGTGACTTATCGCCATCTAAATAAATTAACCTCCATAAAAAACAACAAAATAAATCCAATCTACCTGTTGGACACCAAACCATGCCTGGGCACTGTTTGAGAGAGTAAGAATTAAAAACAAAACCTACATGGTGAGTGTTCTCTTAATTGAACAGTAAGGATGACCTTGGAGTTTTTGCTGTTAATGGATTAAAAGGGATTAGATATATTCAGAATATATTCTATATTTTTGTTACAAACACAATGTAAATGCTGTTTCCCGAGTATGTACCTGACTGTAGAAATATGCATTGTAGTTTTTACCACTATGAATGAAAGAAAAATAAAACACAAAACTATAAATCACTTTCTCTTCTTGTTTTCTTTCTTTCTCTTTCTTTTCCCTAATTTCCCCTATTTCCTAACTGCTACACTGGTTTACATCTTCCCTGAGTGTTTTATATGAAAGAGCTAGACAGTTACCACAAAACCAGAATTATAAGCGTTTTACTGAATGTAATATAGATTTCTCACACTTTTCCCAAAGTACGTCAGAGCCAGTACTGCTGTACCTGTCTGAGGCTTTTTCACACAGACCTCAAGAGAGCAAAGACTGTTACATGTGCATGTGGTGCCTCAGGTTCTTCCAAATATATCCATCCCTGTTAATACATTGGTATTTATGACTATTTGTTGGTTGTCTTCTTTATTCTGCTACAATTTCTAACAGATAAAAATATCTGTTGAAGTTGGTTCTTTCTCCCTTTTATAGTTTCTCACTGTTCAGCTTTTTCCTCTCACTGACAGCGCTGGGCAGTTGCTCATACAGTTGTATGCTCCAATTGAGAATTTTTTGTTGGAAAAGATGGCAAAGGTAAGTCTCAGGAGAAGCAAAGGAGTGCTATGTTACTGACAATACTAAAGTGGTGAATACATTTTGGTGTTGCTTAAAATAAATTTTAATTTTCTCAGGTTATAACAGAAATTCACATTCTGGTCCAGCAGCAGAATCTGTGTTAGTAAAACCCAATGTCTGCCAACTAGGTCAGTTCATTTTAGCCATTGAACTTGTACACCTGTCTTCAGCATAACTAACGCACATCCTCAAAGTTTGTTTAAGGCTGAAATGCTTGGCACAAATGTGATCTGTATTATTCTGTTGAATAAGCCTGTTAAGGCAGAACAGCCTACAGCAAATCTGTTTTACACAGATATAAAGAAAAAAAAGTCACCATTTTGCCTTGATTTCATTCAATGTTTACAGGCACACTTAATGGGGTGCTGTGCTTAGATGAGAAATAAGGACGGTCTATAATTTCTTTGGATTTTAAAATGCCTCCTTGAATTAACGCTGTGTATCATAATAATTATATATTTTCCCTTGCATTTCTTAGTTTGTGCGACTGTACTACTATGATATGAAAAAAAAAAAAAACAAGAAAGGATAATGTTCTTGCTTTCTTCTCTAAGTCAGTTCTGGCCAGTATTTTTGTGCTTCGTACCAACATTTTCCTGCCCCTTCAGCTGTGACATAACAAATATTTGGGCAGGGGAGAATGCTGTAGATAGGATCACTAGAACCTCTGAGTTAAACTTCCAGGAATAATAAGAGTATTGATAAGGAATGTAATACGTTGGCCTTGCACAAAAGCTGTCATCTTTGAAACTGTATTTTCACTCAAATAAATAAGAACATAAGTACATGTTGCACAGATAGTGCTTCAAGACTTATTAAGGATACCTAGCACTTTTAAATACATTTAGGACATAGAAGTAACAGAAAGTTTTGAATAGCAGATTCTGTGGAAAATGTGGAAAAGGGGGAGAAGGGAAAGAGTCTCCAAGGAGCAAAAGAGATGTCTGAAATCTCTACTTTCCTTCTTTTTTTAACAACTTGTTTGTTTTAGGGTCATATCCTCCTATAAAGTTGAAAGATATATAGAAATATTCCCACAAAAAGCATTTTCTAGGTAAACTATACTATTTTTTTCTACTGTGAGTGTCTTTCAAGGTGAAACTGATATGCTTATACATTTTAAATAGGAAAAAGAAATTAACTGCAAACAAATACTTTACTAAGTGCAGCATAAGCATTATTTTCTCCAGTAATTTCTGATAAGAATATGCATCAGTGCATATTTGACATCATTGTAGCTTCAAATATTTAAGTAACCCTCTGGGAAAGGTCACGGTTTTCCAAAATACAGATCCAGAACTCCCTCTCACGTTCACAGCAACAGCAAATACTCCTCAATAGATATTTTGGTTTCCCCTCCTTCCTTCCCTCTCTTTAGCAATTTACAAGCTACTAAAGAACCCCACGGCTGTTACAACAGGATTTATGTTCTTTCAATTTGCCAGAGTTATATGGCTGGCAATGGGAAGGTCAGCTTGTGGAGCAGTGTTGCCAGTTTGCTGAGCATCCATCGCCTCTGCCGCGTGTGGCCCCATCCTGGGCACAGACGGTTGCCATGGAAGCAGCACAGCACAGCGATCTGACACACTGGGAGATGCTGTGGGGACTATTCATCATTTGACAGAGTCGTAACGGTCCTTTCATGTAAACTCATACCATGCATGATTTCCCTGGGACCAGGTCATATGTCCTTTGCTTTCTGGAAACCAAGAGGGTTATGACTTCTGCTTCCTATGAGGGTGTGCAAGAAGAGATCTTATACATCTAGATCCGATTCCCTCTGGCCTTCAATGTTCCATACACCTGGGGTCTTTTTTAGCATATAGTCTAAATGCTTTGCCATGCTTTCCAGTAGGAATTAAGAAGAGGGAAAGGTGGTGAGATGGATGACCCCATGCTGAACCTTCTTGTCTGTCCTCAAAGTCATCCCCTGCTCGTCAGACTGACAACCCAGGAGTGAGTTCTTTCCCCAGCCAGCCCTGGGAGGCTGCTTCAGTTCAGATGATGCAGTCTTTCAGAGTAGGCGAGATCAAGTACATCACCACACTGACAGGGCACTTTTCGGTCCAATGCAAAGGTCAGATCTTGAAGGAGACCAAATTTGCTGCATCCTAGTCCTTTAGCAAGTTTTCTGAAACTCAGCTCTCCAAAAGAAGATTGGAGAAATCTTAAGCTTATTAAAGAGTGTTCCTTAAAAATCTATACATGTAGAAGTGAGAAATTATTTAGAATTTGCTAATTAGTAAGTTTTAACAGGAATGACCTCATTCAATTACATGTATTTAAAAATTAGTTATTTAGGTTAGAACTGTTTTTGGAGTTGCTGGAGAGAACTCTTTCTCAACCACAATCAAAATACAGTATTTCTAGAGTGTGATCCCAGTTTCTTTATTTTTTTCAATGGATAGTATGGTTGATCACTGCAGGATCCTGCAGTGATCCTGCCTCGCATCCTTGGTTATATATACAAATAAAGACTAGTGTCAACAGGATATGTTTCATTTTTTTATATAAATGAATCTGAATAAAAGGCAGGATATTTCCACCTACTAATTATCAAGACAGAAGAGTTCAGGTGTCAGTGTTACCAATCTTATGTGCAAAAGTTGTTAGTTCTTCTACAGAGCATAGTATCTTATACCTTGGGAAGAAATCCAACACTGTGGATTTCTATGGGTAAGAAATAATATTATGCAGTTGTTGTATGTTTGTATAAAAATAATTTGAAGGCCTGAGAAACAAGTGACATTTTAGTTTTGAGGCAAGTAAAATAATTTGCATGAAATCAATAATTCATTTCTTGTTGCCTACCAAATAATGTCCCATAATTCAGTGTCAAAATAGTTGCTTCTGTGAAATGAAGTTGATTTACAGCAGATAAATTCCTGTTGGAGCACCCACCACATAATGAGATTTCATGAGGAGTCATTCACATACAAGCCTGGCGAAAAGCCAGAACAGTTGGAATCTCTGGGTTTTGTTGGAAACTGGATTGGATTTCTTGATAGTTTTCCTTTCTGGCTTTGAGAATGGACTTCCAGCAGCAATGAAATCTGGAACTGCTTCAGCTCTCAGCATCTCAATGCTTCCCAAAATAAAAAGGGCATCTGTTTGTAGATATCTACTTACAATTTTTTTTATTATTATTGCAACACTTGCATATAGACTTATTCATGAACTGAATTATTTTTTGTGTTGTGGCACAGCATGTGACTAAAAAAACCCCACAAAAAAACCCACACACGAAATACTAGTAGAATGGAAGAAAGTTTGGCAAGTAAAGTACATTTTCTGCATTTTCTCTTTTAGAAGATCATGATTACATATAATCTCATACCCTTGAGCAGATGCTGTCTGTTTTCCCTTCCAGAACTTTAGACTGTGACCAACATGAGACATAAAGGAGACAGAGGAAGATGTGAGAGACTGCAAGGATTTCTTAACATCTTTTTTATCATGTTTAAAAAGAAAAAAAGCAGGAGGTCTATTTCTGCATTAGTTAAAATAGTAGAAATTAGTATGAAAGTGTAAAATTTAATTTTAATAAAAATTGCTGAACAAATTCCACTTAGAAGGACTACAATGTTTACTTATTGCCTTCCCTATTATGTGCATTAATCTTGCTGAGACAGACATATTTTTCATCATTGTAGCATGTCTATTATAACTAATGGTAATAACACTGCTATTTCTGTGGTAGAAATCGATGGTAGTGGATACATAAGTGAATGCATTTGCCTGTGTGCATGCTCACCTATATCATACTCATACATTTGTAACCACATATGAAAATATTCTTGTTTTTTCCTGGCTCCTTATATGCCTCCTCATTATCTAATGAGAAGAGGGTGAAAGCCTGTGCTGAGGCTTTTCTAGAAGACCAATGCTGAAGAATTAGGAAAAAAAAAGGCAACTGTTGAAGCATTTAACTTCAGAAGATGTGAAGAAAGACACAAAGAAAACAAAGGATCCTGACAGACACGTGTGCATACACAACCTTAAACTCTTAAAAAATACATTGACAGTAACAGCAAGGATAATCCAGGACAGTGTAAATATTGGTCTGAGTATTTCCATTTAATGCTCTTGCTTTTCTGTGAGCAATTAGATATTCAATTGATGCTCTCTGCATTTCACTTCCTAATGCAAGAGCCTATGCATAAGTCAACAATTGGAAAGAATAATTTCAGTGCAAAAGCTCCAATAGAAAAAAGAGAAGGAGCCACATCAAAAAGTGGCCAATGATCTGATAATTCAAATATTCACTTGAGAAGGAAGATCACATAGCTTGAATCTCCTGGTTCTACCAATAAGAGGACATTTACAATGATATTCCTCTTCTCCAATGAGTGTTCTAATCATTCTAGTGAGTTATTTACTCTCTGCCGTAAGTAAAATTTAAATATTTAACATAGAGTGGAACAGTTCCCACAGTAAGGACAACAGTTTTCCTGCTGTGCTGAGAGAGATGTGAGTCCACATATTTTTAGCCAGAGTTGTAGCTGAATCTGAGTCTTTCAGTGCCAGAATTTTTGCCTGCTTGAGGTATCCAGGATGCTAAACACCTATCTGGATATTTTCTCCAAGTGGGGCTGACTCTACCTGATTTACAAATTAATTCATCTCAAAATAAAAAAATAATTTGTGAATAGCTAAAAATAATCTTTTTATTAAATAAAAATGTATTCAAAATTTAAATAATTTTACCAGTGTATGAACTAACTCTGTCATGAGATGTTATCATAGAACTGGTTGTCGTCAGCAAAATATACTCCCCATCACTTCAGAATATTTTTTTACACTAACATTATGATGTGAATGGCTGAACTGAGAGCTGTGATATGTGATTTATACAAACAGTGATCCTGAAAGCGTCACTATTATTTTCCACAGTATTCAGATTTTTTGCATTTGACAGCATGACTAAAGTGTATTTTTCTTTTCCTGAAGGCTTCATCTATACTTTGTTTTATCTCAAGCCTTTTTAAATTGAAGCTTAGCTGAAAGAAATTGTGAGTTTAACTAACTCACTGAAACATGTTACCTACAGATCAACAGCAAACATATGTTTATTCTAAAATAACCTTGTTTGAGTAGTCTATCAGTTCATTAGGTTTGCTTACCATCTGATGTCAAACCTCATAAGTAAGAATTCATGTGTCTTCATCATAGTTTATATCATATTTTCACTTAAAGAATGCTGAGAAATAATTTATTTTAGGGATTAATATGACATGGCTTTGAGGGACTATTGGTTTGAAATATGACCATTTTATGAGTCAGAAAAAGACAGGAAAGAGAAATGCAACAGCATGACAACAGCAGTTTTCATCATAAAAGTCACTGAAAGTTGTCTGAAGTATTGTTTTGTCCTGCATATTTTTTTTAGATTCACCATACTTTTCTCCATAGCTTTAATTACATATTGTTATTTTGAAAAATATTTAGATATTACTATTATATTCTTATTCTGACTTTTCTGTGTGAAGTATTTCATTTGGCATTGTGTGGCATAGTTAAGAATGTACTGTGTTTTATGTTTTTCTTCCCATAATATTTTTTTAATCATCCTTATTATAACGTGTATATGGGATGTATTAGTTGCAACTGTTTGGCATGTGCTCTCACATGTCATAGCTGCTGTAATGGCAAAAATTCTGAAAATTCTTCATTGCAGATGTGAATAATTATTGGTTATCCTATAGATGTCCATTTCATCTTTAATTTCTTTTTTTTTTTCTTTTAATTTCCCTACTTCAATTAAATGTGTTATTTTAAATTGTAATATTTTTCTTCTACACAGCTGTCATTAATTTTTAATATTTCTTTTATTTTTGCTCAAAGAAGATGAAATTAATAAAGGTATTCAGATATATTAAAATATTATTGAAATTAAGACACTCTAATGAGGACTTTCAATAAAATAATCATATATGGCTAGCTATAAAAACAACAATAGTAGAAATAATGAAATGTGATTTAATAATACAGTATACAAAAAGAAAATATAGTCCTAAAAACGAACAGTTAATTCTCTCTCTTTTGCTTTCATAGCTCACATATTCAATGTAAGCAATATAATAACATGATTAGTCATGTGTTTTTTTTTTGGATGATACTGTAAATCTTTATATATAAGAATGGAGTGATTACCGATGTAGTAATTTGTATTTTCACATGGGAAAAATGTAGTACCTATTATTAGATTTATCATGACATCCAGTGATGAAATTCTTGCCTCATTAAAATAAGTAGGCTATTGCTACTTACTGCAATAGAGCCACGGTTTCAACCCACAACCTCAGTTCATAATTCAGTATGTCTCCACTGAGTTCATTGATTCCAAGCCAAAACACACATGCTAAAGTTCCCAGGCACTATTTTTGAAATATCTCCCAAAAGCAAGAGATAATATCATCCAAGTATCACATAGAAGGTTAGTTCCATATATTTTTTACAGGACTATGACAGGACTTTTTAAGGCATATATCATCCACACAGATGCATACAGAGGATATCTTTAAGTTGTTCTTGGTAAATTAATTATATTGTCCTGTGTTTTACTTGGTCAACGTGTTTCAGAAAGGTTGGATGTGATCAGTTCCTGGAAGTCTACCCAGAAAAACACAGGGCATTACAGAAAGCTTTGTTTGCACCAGGCTAGTCCTTGTCCATGTCAGCCTGCATTGAGCAGTGGTCCTTTACTCAGATCTTTGGATACACTTTGTTGTAGAAGTTGTTCTTCACATGAAAATTAATACTAAAACTCTATAGTTGGTGTCTCTTACAGAGGAGTAGGGATTTTAATTCTAAATTATTTGGCTAAATTCCAGCTTCATTCTACCCACATAAAAAATTATACTATTACTGCATGAATGGTATTTTGAGTCCAGCATCAGAAGTGTTTTGGGCAATAGGTATGCTTTGGTGCAATGTTGTATCAGTTCTCCTTGCAGACAGAAAGTACTGCAGATGTATACATAGTGAAGCTCAGATATAAAGCTATCAAGTTCCCTCATTTAAATTGTGTTGCTTTAGTTTTTGTTTAAGCTTCTCCTCACTTCTTCCAGTTTTTAACTTCCTGGTGAACTCTTACTGGCAACCACTGCATTTTATTTCCAGCTGGCAGGTCAAACAAACACCCTCTTTGAGACCTGATGTTAATACTCAAGCAGATCAGAACATGTGTAATGTTATGCAGTAACCCAGCCAGCTTCTCTTTGCTCTTCTCTCTGCCCTCCCAGATGTTTATTGAAACTGTGTTCCTGGGAAAGACTGGACAGATAAACCAACCTTGAACCTCTCACATGGCAACAATCTCTAAGGTTTTGTGCCAAATCATCTATTTTGTTCTCAGTGAACATGTAGTTTTCCAGTTTTGCTGATCTATCTCAGCACGACTTTAGAAAACAATATTGTTTTCTCCATTTTCTAATCACTCTCTTACCTAGTGGATAAAAGTTTATTTTGTAAGACACTTGTTTTGTACAAAGTAAAAGCTGACAAGTCACGCCAATCAAAATCCTTAACTAACTTGAGCAAGCCGCTTAAAAGAAACTTCTGTCTTCTATGCAAAGTACGTTCTGTTGGAGTCCTTCTGGATGGCAAAACAGAGCCAACTCATCCTTGACAACAGCAGAATAATATTTCAGCCTTTTCATAGAGCAGAGTGTCATTGTTGCCAGCTGTTACGGATGTTAGATTGGAAAGATTGCACTCGGAGTCGGTCACAGCTGTAAGAAGTGTGCTTCATCAAATGCCACAGTAGGGCTAGCTCATTTCAACAGGACCTGTTCTTCACTCATGACTAGGACAAAAGTAAAGTTGCCTGGGCAATGGTTAATACATATCCAGAGTTTAAAGTAAATTATCTGTGCATCAAAAGAGCTGGATCTTGTTGAAATACAATCATGTCATCAAAGTAATACTATCATAGTGTGACTTTTTTATAAGTCTATTAGCTGTACATCCTACTGAATTATGGAAATATATGTTCAAATACAATAAATTTCAGAGGCCATCCAATCTTCATATCTGTTTAGTAAAGCACAGTTTTTAATGTACATTTAACAAAATAATGATTTGAACAGTTGACTACTCTGTTTTAATCAGACAAACTGATGTGACCATATTTCTTACAAAGAAAAGTCTGTGGCTGAGTGAAGTAAAAGTGCATCTCTTCAAAAGGAATCATTTGTCCTGAATGCTATTCCTCTCTGGGATGCTTACAGACCAGCAATATGAACTACTGTGCATTGTTTCCTCTGCAGCATTTTGCTGGCTTCATATGTTTTAATTTCAGAGCTAATTAATGTCTTTCGATGTTTTTTTTATTGGAAGTAGTGAAGCACTAATGAACCAGTGTTCAAGTCAAGAGACAATGAAACATAGTTTTGTTTTATCTTTGTAAAGGCAATTCCATAGACCAAACAAGTGATTTACTAGAACCTTGACACATCCTGTTAATGGAGAAGTTGTTGTTTAAATAAAAAATAGTAAAATACTGACCACTATGTAATTAGCAATAGACCTTTACAAGGTTCTTTTCTGATCTGACTGACAATATATAGTTTAAAAGGTGTTTGGTAGATTTGTTTTATAAGAAAAATTGATTTATCTTTTTAATTCTAAAGGACAGCCATTGGCTCCAGTTTTATGTCACTCAATAGTTACGAATTCAAGGAAACCATGATACATGGCCTAATCAAAGAGATTTTATTTGACAACTGCTAACAGGCAGGTGTGCCCTTGGCCCTTCCTGTTTGTTATGATCTTGTTTCGTTCTCTTTTTACCCCAGTGTCTGTTACTCACCAATCACCCATTAATCATGTCTGCTGTCCTGCACAAACTGCTGTGCAGATCTTGGCAGCTGCTGCAAGATAAGTACTCTGTGAGTGGACATGAACCTAGCAGGTTGAAAGGGTCAGATAGTCTAACTGAAAAGGGCTCTCAGAGGCCAGAAATTACTTAGAGGGGGAAAAAAAAAAAAAGTGAAGACAGCGTTACTGAATACGGGAACTGTGACCACCAACCACTTTTCTAATAAAAGTTTATTATTTTACAGTCTCTTTGAAACCTTAAATGGAGGAACATTAGGGTGACATTATGACTGGGTGGCTAAAGCCTGCAAAAATTTATCAGCACCTCTGGAAGCTGCACAACAGAGTCATTCTTTAGTGACACCAATCACTCCAGACAGAACATGATGCTAATGCAGATGATCTTTTTCAGGTATTCAAGCTAGTTTGGAATGGTTTCAGTTCCAGCTAGTACAGCTATCTGTGTGTTGACATACCCACAATAGTCTCCTCAGAAAATGAGTTTCAGTACTACGAATCAATACATTACATTGATCAAAAGCAAAATAAAGCAACAAAGCACAGAAATGTGGAGAAAATATTTAAAATAAGAGTGCTGTTGGAAACAATTTCCTCTCTACACAGACCTTTTGAGTGATTGTGTTCAAAAGCTCTGTAACAGATGAAACTGGCAAAAATAAAAGGAAAAAACAGGGGTTGGCAGGAAGAGACAAGCTATTAATATCTTTCAGCAAAATATGCTGGGAGAAAGGACATATTTTCTCTCTGAAGATTCGGTGTGCTAAAGAATAGCAGTTGGATAGCCACTTGAGTACAGGAACTGCTGTTTTGCTCCCTGTTTCCTCACTCCAAAAAAAAAAAAAGGCCAGTCAACAGATCTCAGTAATGGTATGTAAAAAGATTTACTTGCCACATAATAAGAAAGAAAAGAAAGAAAATTGTAGCCAGCTGACTTTCAGTGTGGGAGTATTAAACATATAAACAATAGATTTACTACATGTCTTGCTTGAATTTTAATGTTATGCTTTCATGATGTGTGTGTAGTAAAAGTGTGGGAGTGATAGGACATCATGTCCTTTCCCTTCTGTCGTGTTTACCTCTAAATTATCTATCAGCTTAAACAGTGAAATACTGGCTTAATAGAGGTAATTTTTATGGCATAACATTAAAGGATACCTTTAAAGTTTTGATATAATAGGTTTTGAAATTTTCAGAAACCAGCAATGGAACAAAGTCATTGCCCTTGAATCCTTCCTGAGCATCTTCATAGGAGACTGCAAAAGCACACTGCACATTTTCTTCTTACAAAATAGAGAGCTAAACTAATTTTTTTTTCAAGTAGATAGATTTAAATCCCTTCCAAGGTACTTTAAGGTTTCATTCCTTGTTTGTCCGACGATCTTTCTTCCTATGATGTACTTGTACTAACCAACTTATAAAAACTGATTGTTCTTTGTATTAATGCCCATTTATTTGGTTATAGCCTTTCACAATCATTTGAGATCGTGTTACTGGTAAAGGACTCAGTCTATCCCAACAAATCTCTTTATTAACAGTAGATGGGGGTCCTCAGTATAATCCATGTGACCCAGAAAGTCACATACAGAAGACTGACTATTTTTGTCAGGCAAATAGTAGATTTTTTTTTCACTTTTTCTCTAAGTTTGTTCCTTCTCTCTTCATTATCATAGTAAAATATCTATTGACTTCCAAGACAAAGAATTAATTGTTACATGGTAATCACACTGCTTTTGACACTGGGGGATTTTGCTGTTGTCTTTCTTTTGCCAACGTACTGCATAGAAGTNAATTTTTTTTTTCAGGTCTTGAAAGATATTTCCGGTCACAGCAAAAGCTGAGTAATCTGAAATTACCTGATGGTCAAATTACCTACTGGTCACCTAGGAAAGTAAGAGCAAGATCGGGCTTGCACTGCATTTTAAGAAACTTTCTATTTGCCACCTCTTGAGCTGTTTCAGTATGACTTACTTGCTATTTGAGCATTCATGGTGACAGCAGAAGATAAAATATATTCATTTTGAGAGGATCAGAATGTTTGTCTTTGCGGCTTTTGTACTTGTATAACTTTGCTGATCTGTATATCTATTAATCATAAGGTTTGTATGTAAGTTGAAAGTTTTCAAATCTTACAAGAAAATCTATTTTCAAACATCATGGAGGAATCATATGACATCAGACAAACAGGTGTCCCACTTTTTAAAATGTGTTCCTCATCTTTTTGTTCTTCCTTTAGTTTTTATTATAATTTTATTTTGTGTTTATTGGATAGCATAAACTGCCTATAAAATGAGGAAAAAAGTATGATTTTAAAATTTCATAATTCTTTAAAAAGTGGTGCTTTTTAAAGATTAAAAATTAAACACCAAATTCTAATTGTTTTACAAAGCTCAGAGTTTCATCACTCCCACCTCTATTTTTTATGTTATGGTACATCAACACAAAGGAGTAGTTGATGTTATTAACAAAGTACTGAATAGTTTAGTTCATGTGAATTTTTGGTCAGAACATATAGAGTTAAATGTCTTTCATCCACCCCATACATGCTTTTGAGAAATTCTGAGAGCACATGAGAGACAGTAGGGACTTAGAAGAGAAAGAATCAGATGAAATGTTATTTTGCGCCTGCCTTTATACATGAAAAAGTTTAAATTGTATCCAAATCAGACATCCATGAAGCAGGTGAAAAATTAGAAAGTGTGCAAAATAGAGCAGAAAGTAGTTCTTAAAAGGTTATAATCTTTTAAAATTGACAAGGTTCTTTGGACAGATTACACACACCAGGAGTGCTGAAGGAAATGGTGGATGAAACTGGCAAAGTATTAGCAGCATTTTCACAAGTTCACTCAATTTTTATTCACTTCAGGAGCCAGAGACAGATCTGAAGAGTGGGAAAATGGGTCACATCGTTTCTTTACTTCCAAAATATGATGAAGAAGAAGAGATACACACATGATAAAGTTGATTCAGTCTTTTTGATAGTGTTGTAGGAGAGAGTAAAAAATATTATGAGGGCTTTAGAAAAACAGAGATATAAAATATAGCAAAGGGTAAAATGTCACTGTTTGTTCAGCACTATTCAATTAAGACCATCTCATATCTCTCCAGATGAAAGAATTTGTCCATGCCTAAATGTATTCATGTTGTTTGGGATGACATTATTGTGGTAGACAGGGAACATCAAAGAAGAATAATCAGTACACACCCTGCTAATTTCTGCACATCACAATTACATATAACTTAGAAGATCCTTTGAGAGCATCCCACTTCAGTCTTGAACAGACAGTCACAAAACATGAGATACCTTTCTGCAGTTCCAATTCCTTCATCACATTAAAACAGGCTAAACCTTTAAAAAAGAATTCACAATATAAAAAAAAAAAAAAGGAATTCCAGTATGCTATATCAGGATGTGATTTTTTTTCCCTTTCACTATAGCTTAGATCTGTTTTACACTCTTGACTATAAACAACACAATTTACCTGCAGCCATGAGAAGGTCTTCCAGAAATCCTATATACAAACTCAACTTTGTTGTTGTTGTAATAGAAAGTGGGTATTCTACTCCCACTATATGAACATCACAGTTCTGACAAGATTATGGTTTGCCAGTTTTGTTAATTTTTCTGAACCGTTTAAATAGTGGACTGTGAAACTGGGAGTATACAGAGGCAGTGATAATGGTCAATACAAACTGCATGTTGAGTCACTTGAAATCTGCAAATTAAATGTTTAACAAAGCTTGTATAAATATAACCTTCCTGTACTTTCCTTTTAAGAGCTGATGCAGAAAAGCTGCTTTTCTCTTATGTGTTCCTAAGTTCAGTCCCACCATGCTTTTTTCTCTGGCATTGTTCATGAGAGCATCCTTCTGCCATTCAAAGCTGGGGAACATATGACTTCATATTGCTTGATGGCTGCATGATAAGGTCAAAAAGTGTGTGATGGATCTTTTAAAATGGTGCTTATTTTAAGAAGAATTCAGGAATGAGAGTTCGACAGAGTCATTATGCCCTGAACTACAGATACACCTGTTTTAAGTGTACATTTATCAGTTACCAAAATGCAAGTCCAGAAAACAGCAAATAAAAGATAAGATGAACAGATGTTGTATTGCTGCATATTAGAAACCAATTAACTGATATGCCAGCATAACATTTTTCTTGTTTCTCTCTCAAAATATATATATATATATATATATATCTTTATGGCATCAGGCCTTGTTTCAAATGACAAACTGCTGTAGCAGCATAGCCGGTATGGCCGTATGGCGTGGGGTCAATAAAGCACAGCTGTGGAAATGCCAAGAATGGAAGCACTCTACTCTTCCCCAAACATGTTTCTTCCTGAAATTTATCTGTCTGTAATAAATACTAAATTGTAGCTGAACATGGAAATCTAACTACGGAAGCAGTATTAACCAAATCTTTATTAAAAGAATTAGATTCTGCTTTTAAGGTAAAATTAGCATGTCATATCCTCTTACCCATAGACAAGAAAATTCACCACATACCATGTGCAGCTGTTTCCTAACTTTTGTCTGAAAAGTTAAGAATGAATTTTTAGAGGGTCAATATTGAATTTTTAGAGGGTCAATATTTGACTCACTTTACATTTTTTCTATGTTACAATTTGTACCTTTTAAGGAGAAAGCACAGAAAAAATTATTTCATGATCAAAAATTACAAGAAATATTTGTAGTTTTAGTTCCAGTTTTTAGCAGTTCCTAAAATTAGCTCTGAACCTAGACAAATAACTAATACTTGGCATCACAGATTTATATAGCTATAACCTTTAGTCTAGTTTACAAGCTCATATTGCAGGTTTTTCATACAATCAAACCAGAAGACATGCATCCTAATTTCAATGAGCAAAAGTAAGAGGGAACTCCATAGGCAAGAAATGGCAGTGTGTCCCCAGGAGACTCAGGAGTGACAAGAGATATATCACTATTTCTCACACCTGGGGTTTCAGATCACTCAGTAGGAATTCTGTGGCTCTGATGTGGACTTTTTGTTTAAACTTTATTGTGAATTATGTGCAATTCAAGAGGTGTGTGCTACCATCCTTGTTACAGCCTACTCCTAAGTTCTGATTTAAAAAAAAACAAAACAACAAAAACCAAAGAAATTTACATACTTTTGGTCAGAAGAAGTGATGTCCTTCATGAAAGAACATGGAATAACCAAGATTACGCAAATAATCCCATTACATAAAATCCTCTCTCAGTATCATGAAGATAGAAATATGACCTGATGGACGTAACTTGTCTCATCTAATATTTCCGATTTCCTATTCAGCTGGACAGAATGGTAATGGCTTGCATTTAAATAATCACTTTAAAATTAAAGGTAATGATGTGGTTTGGGCTTGTCTTCTGACACCCATCTGACACCAGCTGCCATGTAACCTAACTTCAGACACCTAAAACCATGATACCCTGTGTGGGATAGGCCTCTAGCTTTGTCATGTAGTCCATGGAGATAGGCATTTCCAAGATATTCACACAACTTGTGAGGGAAGTTTTTCCCTTGGATGTGGCATAGGACAATAATCACCAGCCTGAGGTTCTCACGTCACTCACTGGAGTGATATCTATGAAAGGTTCAGCCAATTGATCTAAACCAAGAGCACCCAGTTTAGATGCATTAACAAAATTAATTGTACCCATGAAATAGTGAATATAATTTAACAGGTGGAGCCTTTGAAACAACTGGCTACAGTTTATAACTTTTTTTTTTTCTCATTGCCTATTTCACCAGATTAGTTCTGAAACAGTAAGGATATGTCCCAGTGTAGCAACGGAATTGAAGTAGTAATGGGATTCTTAATATAATTAGTGGGATTGTGGTAACCTTCTGTGGAAAAAAATGAAATAATTTGAAAAACATATCTTTAAATCCTTGTTTAACATTGGAGATAATCTCAACTGTTATAGTTATATCTATCCAAGATGTAAATAAATTCTGTAAAGGTAAATGAAAAACTACAAAACAAATTATTTTCTAAAGGAATTGTAAATTCTGTCATAAAACCTGAGGGGAAACATTTGCTCATGGACATGAACAGTCTTCTTACATTGAAACTAAGGAAAAAAAAAAAAAAGAAATCAACGGTCACAATTCACAGCTAAGATGTCAGTAATTTTCTATCTGCTTTTTACTGCAGACTGTGCCATTTTTAACTCCAGCTCTTATCTATAAATGACTCAGAAGGGCTAAGAAATATCCTTTGATTTTAACAAATTTTCCATATATTAAATCAGTAGCTTATTACAAGTATTTTAACCATAGAGACATTGTTACTTTTCCAGGGCAAGTACCACCCTTATTTTAAAGAAGTTCTTGGAAATTACCCATTTGATCTCAACATTATTAATTTTTTTAAGAACATAACCATAAAAGGCAGTGGAAATAGTAGTAGCAATGATCTTCAATTTCACATGGAATGGTCAATCTCTTATTTCCTCAGGGATTAAACAGAACCAGGGCTGGGGGGGTTGACCATTATACAATACAGTTCTGTAAGTACAAATTCAGTCTGGAATACTCATATTCTTCCTACTTCTTCTAGCTGGGATTGAATTTCCTTTTCCTTCCCTCCCCCTCAGAAATATTTTATTTTCTTGCAGAATCTTAAAACCTTTCAATAAATCCATTACTGCAAAAGGAAGACCAGCTGTTAATATTTTATGAGATTGATGAATATGCCTTACCACTTTGGCAAGATAAAAAAAAATTAATGTTTATGGTATAGTAATTAGCTACTTTGGAGATGATTCAAAGACAAATGTAACTAAGTCTTGACTAGAGATGTCAAAAAAAAAAGGAAAAGATGCTTCCCCTTTCAAGACTGACATGAAGCTATGCCTGTCACATATCAAAACTATGAATATTTAATATATTGTGGAAATTAATATTTAATATACTCAAGTCCTATATGACACAAGTACTTGGCACATTTCTTTCAAAATGAAAAAAAAAATGTTTAACTACATTATATGAGTTTGACCCTGAAACTATTGCATTTTTCAGTTCTAAAATAATGTCAAACTCTATTCTAGGGTTGCCATTACAATTTCAGAAATTACTCCTGTAAATCTGCATTCCAACAAAAAAATAATAGCAGCCTCTCTTTCAAAGCTGTTATGATAAGTAGAATCCATCCATGTACTGACCATTAACCATAAAGAATTTATTACAGAAAATTTCTTAAAAGCAGGAACCCAAGCAGCAAAGCCACCCAGAGTTTGATTCTCAATTGTGTTTTTTTTTCTTAAAATCATACACAATAGATGTTTTTTAATGAGTCAGCTAATGTTAAATAATTTGTTATAATAATAATGTGACAACAGTAAGACTAAAAAGCATTTTCAGTTATAAAAATCTGAAGTCAGTGAAGAGGTAGACCAAGATATTCTTGCTAAATCAGATTTCAAGAGAGTATTGTGAGTTTTAAAGCTGTGGTTTCCTTTTTTTTCAGCACAATCCCAGATTTGTTATTCCAGAAGGCTCTTTTCTGGTCTGCATTCATAACCAGCCAGCAAATTTATTATTTCACTGTAGGCAAGGCCCATTATTTCACATACATAAAAAGTGAACTTGTTCTCTGATTAAATTATCTTTTGTTTTGCGAGCTGATGATTGGCTTGTGTCATGGCAAGGGCAGACAACATTGTTGGCTCAGCCTTTTTCAACCTTGTTTTGGTGGAAACTGTTCAACATAGATGAAATGAGTTTGATTCTCCTCCTGTGCACAGTAAAAATTATACAAAACATTGGCAAGCCCAATTAATGTCTGAATTTGTCATGAAACCTCAAATGAACCAATATCTTTTCTTTCTGTAATTTTAATAGAAATGTGCTAATTTAAATATCTAGTATATAATGTAGCACTTCAACCCTCCAGACTTATTTCACCAAGCAGAAATCTGATTAGCTTTAACATTCTACACACATGTTAGAGAATGAGAATACACTTCTCACATTGATTTATTTAATGAAATCATATATTGTTGATACTTTGTACAGCAATAAGGTCCTAATAAATATTTACAAGAGGCTTTTTAAGTACCTTTTTTACTTACATCTAATATTAAAAGTCACATGATTTTTATTCTGCATTTTAATTAACAACTTAATGTCATTACTGAATGTGAACAATTATGCACATTTTTAAAGATGCCCGCAGTGCTTTTAAAACCAAGCTAAAATGTGACTCAGAAGGAGAGGCTAAATATGTATTTTATTTTATTATATTATTTTATTTTATTTTTCCTTTTAATATGTATTCTATTATCTTGTCCTAAGAAAAAGCGGGAGGATTTTTTTTCTGTAATTGCATATGATTTTTTGTTGTACTGAACAATTAATTAAAATATTAAAAAACAATATTTTGAAAATTATGTTCCTAGTCACAATTCTGAAATAGTGAATTTAGAAAGCCATGGCAATTTTTATTTTTTTTTCAGCAGTTGCCTGGTATTTTGTTTGCTTTCTCTCATATCCTAAAATGTAGGTTTGGTTTTGTGTTTTTAATCTGAGACTAACTAAAAAGTTAAACTAAGTCCACTTAAAAGAATGACTATATTGATCTTTTAAAAATGTCCCAGTGTGGTTTATTTTTTTTGCGTTAGGACTAAATTCAACACCATCTGTTATGTTACATTTCTGCAGTTTTCTCAACAATTGAAATAGTATGCTGCAAAACTTTCTAGAAATTTTTATTTGCTGTAAATATTTTTATTCATAATTTTTACATTAAAAGTTATTTCATGAAGTTTGAGGCACTTTTCAGTATGTCTCAACTTGTTATGAAATATTTTCAAATGCATTCAAAGAAACAATTTCAGAATCTGTTAAAAAATTTTTTCTAAAGAAATATTTTCACATGATCTTGATATTAATTGATCTGAATAATTTAAAAAACATTTGTTTCAACTTGCATACATCTTTATTGTTTTCACAACTTAGGAACAAAAACAAATTGAAGGAGTGAACATTCTCAGGTGAAAGGAAAAGGTTTTTCTCCCTAGACTTGGTAACCATTTCTATGAACTCTAGTCTGTTCTCCATATGCCCATGAAAGATATTTATCTTTAATAATACTGGAAATGATATAAAGATGTATAAGATATCAAATTGTTTACTCCATAATCTCATTTAAATTAAAAATCTTAAATTGACAAGGTACTTTTTCTGTGAATTATGTCTTTTACTTATGTATATTAGCTCAACATTACACACAGACCGATTTCTCCTTCTAAATATAGAAATTCACACTGTGAAGGCAGTCTGGGGGCTAGATACTCCTTTAGGGAGTGGGAGACAGGGTGACCCAAGGCAGTCAGTACCTTCCCCAGTAGCACATCATCCCAACAGGGGCTGGTTACAAGGTCTATCAAGAGCTTCCAATATGGCAAAAAATGAATCCTGTTTTGGATACATCCTAGAGGGACAGTGCAGAGTAAAAGATGAAGCCAGAGACAAGGTTAGAGACTAGCCCTAACACAAACAAATAACTGCAGTTCATCGCAAAGAGATTTTTTTTTAAAAAATCCTACCCAAGGTGGAAACAAAGGCAACTCTGTGTAGTAAGATGTAAGCTTCAGTGCCAGAGACTCTTACTTGGACATCTTACTGAATCTTGTCCAAGGAATCTTTGAAATGTTTGACAACAAGCAGCTGTAAACAGTAAATAAGTACATCCTGGAGAGCCATCATACCTATTTGACTTCCATTTGTGATCTATTGTTTTCTTTTTGTTTAAAAGAAAAGGCACAGTTAGGTTCCATCTATAAGTTTGGGTTCCATTCCTCAAAGGGCAAGTAAAGTCAGAAAGGTAATCATATGTGAAGTTCTGCAGCAGTGTAAGAGACCACTGTGCTGAGCATCTGCAGTAAATTCACCCATGTTTGGCATGCTCTGGCCTGGGCGACTCTTTCTTCATTTAGCTGCAAGAAGTCAACAGTTATAATTTTCTTATACTCTCAGATGTGATGGCATGGTAGTAGACAGTCTAGGGCCAGTCTTCCAAAGTCCCATACCAGGATATAACAACCTCCTGTACCAGGTTATACTGGGGCACCCAGCTGTAAAGCAGCCTGGTGGAAAATGGCCTGGGTGTCCTGGTGGACTCCAAGCTGGACACGAGCCAGTAATGTGTTCTGGCAAGAAAGGTTCTGTGTACCCTACTTGGCATGAGGCAAAACATTGCTAGCAGGTTGAAGGAGGTATTCCTTCCCCTCAGCACTAGTGAGGTCTCCTCTAGAGTATTACTGCCCAGTCCCTCAATAAAAGAGACACACGGACATACTGGAGAGAGTATAAAAATGGGTTGAGAAGGGAATTAAGGGACCAAAGGCTCTCTCATACAAGGAAAGGCTGAGACCTGGGACTTCTCTGTATCCTAGAGAAGAGGGAGCTCAGGAAGGAACTTATTAATGTGTATAAATATCTGAGGAGAGAGTGCAAAGAAGATGGAGACAGGTTCTTCTCTGTGGTGCCCAGTGACAGGACCAGAGACAATGAGCACAAACAACACACATATGGAAACACTTTTTGTCGGGGGTGAAGAAAAGGACATCGCTCCTGCAGGACTGACACCTGAAGAGTATCAGCGCTGGAGAAATGTTTACTCTTACGAAGACGAAGGTTATAAGCCCTTCACCATTCCAAAGAATAGAAACTGGAAAGATGTTTTTTAAAATACATGAATTTTTGATCAGTTTATATAATGTTCCATGTGTGGTTGTAGTATCACTATTATTAGAAAGTTCTCCATTATTGCCCTAAGGGCTAGTCACGTTCCATATTTTCATTGGTTGTTCTTTGGTGCAATGTTTAATATTCATGCTTCTTGTTCCTCCCATGTTCCTCCCCTTTTACCCTTCTATGTATTGTACCTACCCCTTGATTGTAATACTCCTCTCAGTTATATCCTTTTATGCTAAACCACACCCTCTTTCTAGACCCTTCCTCAGAAGCCCTATAAAAGGAGCTGACCGAGGAGAATAAACGGCTTGCCCACCTTCACCTTAATTCGTCTCCTTGCTTCTTTTCCTGGAACCCTTCAGCTACCCTTGAGGTAGCTGACCCTCCCCATATCGGGACCCTCACCATCTATTTTCAACCCCAATAACTTTTATACTGCGGGTGTGACCAAACACTTGTATACTGTGCCTAGAGAGATTCTAGAGTCTCCAATCCTGGAAATATGGAAATATTCAAAAGCCATCTAGAAACTGGTCTATGGCTTGGGCAAGAAGATTGGACCAAATGGTCTCCACAGATCCATTCCAATCTCAACTAACCTCTGATTTTGTGACCTATAGGGATGTTTGTTGGTTGGACTTCACAAATGAAGATTTTGGGATAAGCCTGCGCAATGGATTTTTTAGGTGAGGCACAGTGTGCTGGCCCCACCCCCTTTACTCCTGAGGTTAATTTTGCAACGGCCAAGCAACTCGGACAGTTACAGCGAGTTCCTCCAGGATTCGAACCGGCATCCTCAGAGAAGGAGCCGGCTCCAGAGGCGGGGGCCTAAGCCACTCAGCCAACGCCCGCCACCTCCCAAGTATAGGGATGTAAAGATTAATGTAAACACTGAGCACAATTCTATGGCTCTGTTCAGAGGAGATAAATTTGGTATTTCCATTATTTATGCCATTTCAGTCGCATGGCATAAGGAATAAATGTGACCTTATTCTGACGGTGATGAAGACGTCTAGATGAGAGCTTCCAGCTTTAGATTGTGGAATAAGTGCAATAATGTTCCTAGGGTACTATACTGCCTCTCTCTGCAGGTTATTTTAGGTACATTGGAAGACTCAGACTTATTTAACCAAAGTGTGATGTTAACACCAGGAAGGTTGAATTCCCACTCAGGATACATTAAGTCCAGTTTATACTGCACATCCTGCCTAGACAGGTCGGATTATTCCTCTTGTCTGTGTAAAATGCATTTATTTAGTCTTGTACAATTAGTCTTTGCAAAGGGCTGATTTTTACTTGCAGAGTTTTTCACTTCAAAATCTGCAGACATAAATTAGAAATTTGCTTCTTTAAGTATTTCGCAAGGTACTCTCTTGGGAAATGGGAGTCCTGAGCTGTAAATCTCATCTCATTCTTGTGATTAGCTCTGTCCTGTGAGCCTGTCTGCTGCATATTTTGTTCCTGTTCTTTAGTGAACAATGAAGATATTTCTGGAGAGCTGGAAAGAGTACCGTGGAATTAAAATGTATGCATGAGTTCTTTAATTTATTCACATTCCCAAAAAGAAAAAGGCCATGTGATAATTTAGCTGGTTTCAGAAAGCTTTTTGTACTGCCGGTAAGGATCAGACCCTTGAACTAAAGCAACTTTCTGCCGACTCAAAATCTTCAAATATAAAAAGCAGGAACCCAATGGGTGGACTAGTGCCAATATTCTCACAATGGTGCAAATTGCTCTGTCAGTATCAGTCTGACTGCACTAGGTAACTTCTGCCAGAGTTTAACACAAAAGCCTTCCTGAGCCAGGAAGATAGACCAGTCTATGAAAGCTTGAATCAACATTTTGGTAGCTTTATTTTACTAGTTTGCTTTTGTGTTACTATGCATCTGCTTTACTCATTTCCCAGTTTCTGACTTTGTCTTTTAAAATCCTTTCTGATGACATTACATACAATTAAATTACATCACAGAACAAATCATGTTCATAAATTTGTCTTATTGATTGTCCAGAACACAGTGCTTCAAGAAACCAGTGTGCTGCATGGCTCCTGTACAGTTCTGCAAGACAATAAAATGATTTATTCTAATGGATGACCTATTTATGATGGAAAAACAAATCTAATTTCAATTACTGCTCTAATTAGGATGACTCATGAAAACTGGAACTTTTGTTTTAGTATAGGTCAAAAAACAATGAAGAATGATTATATTCATTATGCAGACTCCTTCTATCTGTTATTTACCAGTATAAACAATATATTTCAGCTTCTGTTTTTGTTGATAATAAATTTTTGAGACAGAAAGGATCTGTAAACTGCTTTTGTTATTCTTTCAGAGATGCCTGCAAAAGGACATCAATATTGTGACTGATAATAATATATGATATAGACATTCATAGTGAGAGAAAAAGATTATCTGCTACATAAACTTTCTGTTTATTAGAAGGATTTTTCAGTGGAGTAAAAAGACCAAAGAAGAAGCAGCAGGACCAGCACTGCTGGAGTAGGAAAGGTTGACTGTCTGCTCTGTCATCATCTCTGATCTCCAGAAATGCCACACTGGGACATGTGAGCCATCAACAAGCAGTGGCAATAGTACAATAGAGCAAGTGTTTCTCCTAGAAACAGTAATTATGTGTCCACTCCTTTCACAGGAGAGTGAAGCTCCCCAAGGACATCTCTCTGATTCTGCCTGAGCTTTTCAGCCCATTTATCCTTCTCTATGAAACTTTTAGCTCTAAGTAGGTCCCAGTTTGCGATCCTTGGTTGCTTAAAATTCCTGATGTTCTGAAAGCAGCAAGAGCTTTATAAGCTTGAACTGCTGTCATCATTCAAGATCCTAGTGAAAGCAGCAGCTTTCAGGAAATAGAGTCAGTCCTTGTCATTATGAACCGCATGAATGGCCAGAGTGGCTCTTGTTGTCTCTGTGTCCTAATGACATGTGTTGAGAACAAATTTCACAAAGCAGTTCAATGTACAAAATCCATCAGTTCTAGAGCCTCTTTAATATATAAGTACTAAGGTTATTGCTTTATTTTGCAGTAAATATTCAAAGAGTCCTTGGGGATCTTGAGTAGCTGTTGTGTAGACAAGCAAACTGCAGAGACAGACAGTGTGTATTTCCATCACAATTCATATGTATTTTTGCTTCGTAAAGGGTGAATTACATAAAGCCTTGTTTTACTGCTCAAAGAGCTTTCTGAGGGGTTGAAGTGCATTTCTAGTTCTTGCTCTCTGTACTGACCTGGAGAAAAAAAGTATCTGGAAAATTATTTTTGTGTCCTCAGATTAACTTCTTGTGTGGTTACAATTTGTGGACAAAACATTTAAGAATACGTGAATTCCCAGGGGAAAGTCACACGAATTGATGAGTTGAAACATTAGGGGACAATCTTTGAGAAGTGATGCCTCCCCAGAATTTAATAAAGTGATGCAGATCAGCCCAACCCTTAGTTCAGCTCTGTGTCTAGTAGCCTTAAATAAAGACCTTCTTCTCCAGGTTAAAGGGAATAAATAAAATCTTTAAGCAGTGAAGCAACAACAGGAAAAACACATAAAAGTCAACTGGCACATCCTTTACTTAAATAGCCTTGCAAAGGTGCTGGTCAAGTCAGTGAGGTGGGAGAAAGAAAAAAAAAAAAAGCAAAAGTACTTTCTTTTCTCCAGTTCTTTTAAGTCAACTGTTATGCTTGGGAGATGGTCCTTTACTCAGCAGGAAATATAAGTAAGTACAACTGTGTACTTCTTTATTGTTAAGTATTAGAAGATCTTTACACAGAACATACACTTAAGTGAGAGATTTTGCATAAAACTGTGGGATAATCAGAAGGAAAACTCCAATTCCAGAAATCCCAGTGAATGTGCAGTACTTCTAAATAGGCCTTTCAGATAAATTAAGAAATGAGTTTCCTGAAAGACTGATGTTCTGAGTTTTGAAGTGTTGGTTCTTTAATTTCCTTAATTTGATTGATTCTGTTTGGTGGAGTTTTTTGGAGACAAATGAGGATAAAGGACTGAAACAGCATAAGAAATTAAATTCTAATATATTTCTAATATTTAGCAATAAGTGGTTTTGTAGAATTTCCCAATTTCTGAGCCATAAAAGTCTCTTGGGGCAACTATTTAAAAGAGAGATTTCTGAGACATTGTTTGAAAACCCATCAAAGGAAATGGGAGTCTGTCCAATAATTTTAGTGGGAAAAATTCCTAATTATTCCAGAGAGATTTTGATTTGGCAGAAGCTACCGAAGGAGTGGAATTAAGCATATAAAAGAATTATGCCCTACAAGCATAGTGTAATAATATATACCAGAAATTAAAGTAAGACCTTTTCCTTTCAGAAGGGGCTCATTGCCTGTGCTAGTGTCTCTCCAGACTTCTAGTAACTTCCCCTCCAAGTGCTGATGAATCTCAGGGTTGTTTATGGTCTGAGATCAAAAGTGACCGCAGTACACACATTCCAATGTCTATAGAGGATAATTATGTTTAGCAAGAGTATAAAATAACAGCAGAAGTAAGGTGCTATTGATATTTATTTAGAAAAAGAAAAAAAGAAAGTTTTGATATCTGCTCTCTGAAATCACAATTAAAGTGCAGTTACTTTCATAATGAGCATGATCTGTGATCTAGTAGCAACTAACATTGAAATATCACTTTTTTAACACAGAAAAAATTCCATTTGATGCCACTCTACTGGGAGAGTTGTACTTCTTCAAAAGAACTCAAGAACAAATGGTATTTCTAAGATTAGTTTTGTCTAAAGGGAAGTATATTTTAAAATAAATGTATTTTCATTTTCAAACTTCCAATGTACTCAAGCAATAACCTTTATATTGATCTGTAAAATCAAACATGTGCCTGTCATATTGACCTTAGCTGTTACAAATCCATAGTAAGTAATTAGCATGGATGGTTAACAAGAACTAAGCTATAGGCAATTTGGCATTGAGTCCAGGGTTTCTGTGCTGAAGATTCCTGTCTTAGCTTACTGGAAACTCTTAATTTCTGTTCAACTCTGAAAGACCATTCAGCCCTTGGTCAGTTGTAAATTTAGTTTTAACCATTGTAGAATATTATTTGTTTGACTGGCTCGTTATTTTCTGGTCTTCAAAGGGCCAAGTCACTGCAAGTACTCATCTGATGCTGATGCCTTTCACATTTGTCTCCCTCTTATTGCTCACCCTGTTGTCTAGGCACTGACTCATCCTGGGAATCTGTCTTTGCTATCTTTTTTTTCTTTTAATATACTTTTTGTTTTGTTTCGTTTTTTCCAATCATTCTTTCAGAAATATGACAATACTCTCAAATTGATTCAGTTCTCAAGGACTGTAAAAGTATAACTTCAAGTATCATTTGTCTGAATTAAATGTGTGGGAATTAATTCACCAATTCATTTTCTTAGTATTTATCTGGAACTGTACAACGATGAAAACTGTAGTGGAAAATTGGCACATACCAAAAATAGATTGAAAATATCCTTGCGTTGTGACTAAGCCTGAGTTTTGCTTTCACATGTTGCTGGTGCTTTGATAGAAATCCACAGGTTATTCCTCTGAGTTCAGTGGGAATTGGTCTAAGTCATCAATTACCCACCAGTGACTGACTTTGGCATATGAAAAACCAGTTTCAGTCCTGTTGGTGAAATTTGTGTTTCTGCAGAGTTAAGAAAAAAAAAAAAAATCCAATTTATTTTTAAGGGGCCAGAACTTGGCTCAGGTCATTACTAAGACTTCAGTACTAAGAACTTCAGTATGAACATGAACACAGCAGTAGAAGATACAGCAGCACACCATTTCTAAGCATTTAATTGACTTGTCTGCAGACAGATAAAATTAAACCTCTGCCCCCACTTTAACCAGGACTGATAATTTCCAAGTATAGTTTGTCATAGTCTATGCCATTGACACCCACCATATAACTGTGTTCAGTGTCACCTCTACAGATGCATACATATAGAAGAAATGAACATGTAGTAGAAAAGAAGAAGATAGACTATCTGGGGCCTCGTTTCAAAGCTGTTAATCACTGAATCTTTGGGGCAGTTTTCAGGTCATATGTATTTTAGAAGTAGCATGCTTTGCTAATGACCATCAGTTATACTAACAAAAAAGGGAACAGTAACACTCATCTCAAAAAAATAATTTCTCAGAAGTTTATCTTTTAGGGTTCTTTTTGTTTGTTTGGGGTTTTTTTTTGTCTACCCTGTTTGCCTATAGGTTGCCATTGGAACTGAGGAAAATGTTTACTGCCCCACATGAAAAATGCAGCTGTTAAGAATTTTATACACTGTATTAAGCTGTTACATTAATCGGAAATAAGAGGGAAAAAATATTAGCCTGTCTGTCTTATGGGCCACTTCCTTCAATGTTACGACAGTGGCCAGGTTCTTTTAAATTGGACTTTTTTCCACTAGTTGATGGATATTTTTAATTGTCTTTAAAATCGTTCATTCTGAACAATTTTTATTTTTATCTGAAATAAAGATGTTGGGTAATTATGCAATGTCTTCATAAAATCATGATTGTGTGAACAACTGAGACAATAATTACATTAAACTGAAATTTTGCACAGTGTTCCCCATTCATCTGTAACCCACAGAAATATTAACAGAATTTGGCCATGATGATGGGTGTCATTTATCTGGAAACATTTAAAAGAAAAAAAGACATTGTGGAAAGACAGATCACTCCTTACAGACATAGTCAGAACTATGTCCTTACAAAATCCTTAAATTCTCACAACTTTCATACAATTGCTGTTTACATGTGTATGGTTCCTGTACTGTTTAGGAAATGTGGATTCAGAGGAAAGGCAGGATGCATCCTCTCCATGTGGGACAATGTGCTCTTGGAGCAAATTGCTCGTCTTCTGGTGAACACCTGAGTCTAAAGTGTAGAAAAGTAATTTGCTCCTCATTATCTTGCACTTCATTATATATTCATGGGCTCATGGAGATATATGTGATCTTAACAAAAATATATTACCTATTTCTATTGATTTCAGCCATCATGGATAATATTTTTTCAATACACAAAATTATTGTAATCGGGACTGATTACAATCATCTGATTATAATCATCTGAAATTTCTGGCCACATTTTTTCCTCTCTGTGAATTTTTTTTTTTCACTTTTTTCCTTCCCTTTTTTAATTTTTCTTTTTTATCAGTTGGTCTTTAGTTCTATGCTAGTTTCATGAACTCAGACAATTTTTTTGAGCATGGCCTATTTCTTAGTACTTTCCTCATACTTATTACAACTGAAAGTATTTAAAAGTCATTATAGCTACAGTAACCAAAGTTAGCAAGTTAATTTAAAAATCATGCATAGTTTCCAGCATTATCACATTTGTATTCCTTTAATTTACTTCTTGATTTCTCAGCTTTTAACATTATGCTTTGGTCATATTTTCTAGCTTTTCTCTCCTACGCTAAAGTTAGTTTCAAATTATTTTATTCAGACAAGTCTATCTAGTCTAGTCTAGTCTATCTAGTATTTAAAAAACTTGCATATTATCCAATGAAATGAGAGCTTTTAATACATTGTCAGGCTTTTGATTTGTGGGCAAAAAATTTTTTCCCTAGTTGAATAAAAAGTGTCCAAGAAGCAGTCAGGTTGACTTTAATTCTTCTCCCAGCTTATTTTCTATTTTGTTATTCACTTTGTCCCATGGTCAGAGATCTTTGCAGAAAATACTTGGTGATGCTTTAAAGAAAACCTGCCCTGGAAAAGATCTCAAAGGTCATCTAAGTCAGCCCCTACTTTCAGACAAAGCCAACACTTCCTTGATATATTTGCCTAACCTTTTCTTGAAACTGTCCTTTATATGACAAATAATAAGTTCCAGTAGTTACTCACTTAACAGATTCTCTTTTCTTTGATTTTATCTCTTTCACTACCATTTCTGCTTTTAACTTTTCATATGCCAGGAATCTTTCTTCAAAAATGGCAACTCCAATTCCCTTCACTCCAGGCAAATTTTTGTATAAGTTTGATCATTCCATAGCATTGCTCTGAACTTTCCTTGGTTCCTGTCTGTGAATGCAGTTCTCTATACCGACACAGTGCTTCAGATGAAGCTTCTTCAATATTTTGTAAGGGAACACAATTACCTGTGGATCATGTTACTGTTTACACAAGCCTATTGATAGTTGCCTATTATTGCACAAGCAATAACAGGCAATGAACCCCTCTGTTTGTGGTCTCCTATATCCCCTAGACCATTTCATGCACAAAAGAAGTCTAAATCAGTTCTTCATTGTAAATCTGTGTTGACAACTTCTCACATAACTTTCGATCTTTGTATTCTTCCTTATGGAGCTGCATCTTATTTAAACTTT
Source organism: Formicarius rufipectus (assembly GCA_013399695.1). NCBI lineage: Eukaryota > Metazoa > Chordata > Aves > Passeriformes > Formicariidae > Formicarius > Formicarius rufipectus. The sequence goes on along the minus strand of VXAU01003263.1, from coordinate 33,134 downwards.
TCAAAGCAATACTCCAATCCATTTCTGTAATTCCAATTCAATACATTGTTGTAACAAAAAGTACTTTAAATGAGCATCTTCTGAAATTCAAATCAGCAGACTTTTTATTCTGTTACCCTAGTAATGAGTGAAAACAGAGCAGTATTCAGTGATGGCCCCAGAAGAAGTCCACAAAAATGAGCCAACATTAAGTATTCTTTAAGTACAATCTTCTGTCTGGTTTTGCTTATATCTGATCACAGATCCAAGTCATGAAATTTTTAGCCTCATTTTGAGAAGATTATGCAGGTCATTTTAAGAACTTTCCCTCTGGCTGAGACACATGGAAACTGTAGTTTTTCTCCTTTGTCGATATGATTTGTCAGTTGATAAATTAGAGACTCTTAAACTTTTATTATTGTTTATTCTTGAGAATTATTGTTGACTTTCACATTTCCTGTTATTTTCTAGAATAATTGCTTACAAACAACTTTTAGTGCTTTCCATAGTATTTTTCTGTAAATGAAAGCAAAATGAATCGTTTACAATAACAGAGCTCCTCTTCTTCTTCCTCTTCTGAAGACACATTATAATCTAGACTCTGCAAAACTCCTCAGTCACTTATCTACAGTATTCTAATTAGGATTCTTGGCAAATTGGACACCTCTTTGAAATACTGCAGAGAGATAAATAACTTTTATATATTTGGATTAAATACTAAATATGTATAGACAGCTAATTAAAATTGCCACTAAATGTTTAAAGTTAGGGAACAAAAAACCTTAGTTTTATCCACGGAAACACCATCCATTCTCCATGAGTTCTCAATTCTTAATTAATATTTTAGAAGATTTGTAGGTTATTTCTCTAATAAATACAGAATGAATTTCCCCAGACTCCATTGATCTAAGGAGACATGTATATTTCCTAGCTTAATTTTCTTTTTTAACACTTATTTTTTATTATGCTAAAATCAACTGAAACCATTGGAAGTTTTACTGAAACATGATGTAGAAATGGCACAAAGTATTGCATTCTTCATGTTATCACCCATTGAGAGTTTTTGTTGCTGAGTAGTAAAGGAGGTCTTTTTTCTCATCTTTTCTACAGGATGCTCATTCTTTCTCATTATATTTTATAGACTTTTCTAGTACCATAATATTTTGTGCCTTTTTTTTTTTTTTCTCCCTAGAGGTTTTCTCCTGCAGTTATCTAAAGTCATTTGACCTACTTTCCTATATGCTTCCTTCAAAATTTGTGATCACTGAAAAACTGATGATGTAGAAAAGTTAATAATTTAAATATTTTTCAGTCTTTCTCCACGTCAGAATGGTGGGTGCTTTTATACTATTAATAGAATTTTCTTCAGGACTTGCTTGAATTATAGTAATGCTGAAATGTCACGAACAAAATATGAAATTAAATTAAATAGAAATGGCAGATGAGATTGTGATTGTGGTAATGTGTAACCCATGGAAAGTTGGAAAAATAACAGAAGAAAAGAGATGTAGTAAAACTCCAGAGCATCAAGGATTTGTTTCAGCAAGGCTGCTTCTAGGCAAACTCAAGCTTCTCACCATGAGTGGCTTCTACATATACTTAATAAATATTTCATTCCTAATGTTCAGTCTGTTCAATCCACCCCTTGATAATGAAACAGCTGTTATTGAAAGCTCATCTATTTATATCTACCTGCTTCATATGCACAAGCATGATACAGAGAGAGAGACATAAATATAGATGTACATTAATCTCATTTTGACTTTACAATTCATATTACTAGAGTAACTCTAAATCTAAAGCTACATTATTATAAAACCAGTGCATTAGAAATGTAAATCAGGCATAATTTGTCTGATTGATTGGTCAAACATGAGAAAACAGATATGAGTTATGTTGCTGACGTGTTTGTTCATCATGACGAATTTCCCCACAAATAGAGCATTAGAAATACAATAGACAAGCTGTTAGAGAACAGTCATTAATAACATTAAGTATACATTACTAACAAATGGCTTCAGCATAAGGTTTTGGTACTGCTTTAAGATTTTCATGTCTATGTCCTTTAAAGGAGCTCAGGTGGTTGAGGATAACATCATTTTTCTTACGCTGTTCCTCTGTGTATGACTCCAGACATAAAATATTATGATGTCCAAGGTATTATCTAATCTTTTGTCCTTCTTATATTACGTGATCAAAGACACTATGAAACCAATAATGAGAGTAACATGAGCTCTGCTTTATTTCACTTAAGTAGAGAAATTGTCTTTAAAAATATGTCTGGTTTCAAAGTCTGAGGAAGGCTGAGGTCAGTGTTTCTAACTATTTTGCTTTGCAAGAATAAAGAATTTTTACTTGGCTTGCAATTATCAGCTGGACCTTGACACTCGATATGAACACAGAAGCAAAGAAAATGGAGATTTCACATATTTTCAAGTTTTTAGAAAGGAGATATAAATCTATCTGTCTAAAGTCTTAAGCTCTGTGGTGATAGACTTTTCCCAGACATTTACAATCCTTTGGCCTGTGTTAAGTAGAAAATCAGATCATAGGGGTTTCTCTTAACCTTAACATTTATTAATGTAGTATAAAAATTAAAAATAATAATGGCAAAGATTATGGTCAGACCTTTTCCATGGAGTGGAATTGAGATATAGCACTGTGGGGAAAAAAAAAAAAAAGTAAATGCAAGTTCACTGAAGCTCTGTAGAGCAGCACAACTGATCCCAGGTGTAAGTCATGGAGTGAAAGCAAGTGGGAAAAAGATGACATTTACACACCACTTTTACCTTTAGGAGTAAAACTAGGAAGTGTTTCATTTTTATTTAATTGGAAAAATAAAAGTCATTAACCATATTGAAATAAGCAAAACAAAGTACAACAAGGCCTAGAACAAGAAAGGGATAAGGTGTCTCTGCCATTTCAGGAACCTGCTTAGCCTGAAGTCACTTATTCAAAAGACAGTGAGACCTGAGTACCAGACCAAATTGACAAGATGGCTTTACTCTCTTGCATTTACCCTGAGTTTTACGTCAGACAAACAGCAGGTAAAAAGATAAAGGGTGAAGATTTGAAACACGGAAAACAACAAGAAAAAGCACCCCCCAACCCCCTCCCCGCCAAAATAAAAATAAATAAAACCAACAAAACCAACCAAACAAACAAAAAAACAAACAAAAACAAACTAAACCTCAAAAACCCAAACAAAATAGACAAAAAAACCCAAAACAAGCCAAGCAAAAAAAACCACAAGCAAACAAACAAGCAAAAAACAAAAACCAAACAACAACAAAAAAACCCAAAACCAAACAAAACAAAACCCAAACAAACAACCAAAACCAAAACAAAACAAACAAGCAAACAAAAAACACACAAAGGTCTGCCTAACAGCTAATCTAGTTATCTCTTTCTCTTCTGCTAAAATCTCTTGCATTTTTTTAGATTCTTTTTTTTTAAGCCTGTTCTGCACTCTGATAGATAGGAAGATGAGGATCTAAGCAGGCTCAGGTGTATAAAGGATCAAACACTCTTCTCAAAGAGTGGACTACTTCCCCAAGAAAAGCAGCAGTGGTACCTGCTCCAGCCAGATTCAGGCAGCACCACACTTCTCATGACCTGAAACATGGCTCTGATGAAGACTTTGACTCCAGGAAGCACAGAGATGTCTAAACCCTAATTTGCCAGAGCATTAGGAAGAAGAGGAGCTCAAACAGGCTCCTGTATCAACTGCCCCTTCCCACAACCAGCATTCAGAGGTGTTTGGGGCTTGTGTGACTCTTTCCAGAAGTGCCTGAGTCTGTCTGGGTGCCACATATGAAGCGTCCCTTATTCAGCTTTATCTATGTGTTGTGGAGAGGTCTGACCTACTCCGATTGTCTGGCTCCCTCTATAGCCAAGTGACATGGACATGATGACAAAGGGTGGGTGGCTCATCCGTCCTCATGTTTGGTCATCTGGGGCTAGATCTAAATCTCACTGAGTCTGGTTATTCCTGGCTGAAGAGGAATCTTTCATCTTCAAATAAATCCCTAACTTCTAGATGACTGAAATTATGTGGAATATCTTTCTGCCCAAACTTACATATTCTAACAAGAGATATTCATCTAATCATTGCAATATCTAAGTTGAACACTCCCACCTATGCACTCTGAACCTCATTTTATCTGTTCTTAACCCAGCAGCACCAGTTAAATGCCTCATAGCAACACCTTACGGACATCTGCTTGAGTTGTCAACTTCCAACTTGGATGAAAAGACTTATAAACTGATTCTCTTATTAGATTTATATTCACCAAGTATCAATATTTTTTTTATTTTTATTTTTTTTTTATTGTCAGAGTCATCTAGCCCATTTGAATGCCAGATTTCTTGATGTGTGATTCTACATACTCATATTTGCTCAAATATCCTTTTAAAATATGGTCAAACAACCCACATTTTCCTGGGGATTTTTGTTACACACTCCAACTTCTAATCTTACACATGTTCTCAATAAATATGGCTGCAAATTCAGTTTCAGTAAGCAGACTTTCCTTTCACTTGCAGGACATTCCCTTTATTAGACTACATACATTCCAGACTTTATAGAAATGGAAATAAACAAATAAAAAAGTTTTTTTCTTTAGATGTGTCTTCTATTCCTATGTTGCACAAGAAATGCCACAGAGGAAAAAGAAATAATATGGGTTTTGCCTTCTTATGAACTCTTCCAAAAGCAGAAGCAAAATTGCTTATTTATAAAGCCAGAGGAAAATTTATTGTGGAGCCTCAGAATTTGAACGTGTTGCTTTGCAGTTAAATGAAAAATTAATTATGTTAGGGACTTCAGGTTAGCTAAACAGGGTAGATTTTTTTCTTGTTTATTTTTGTTTATGAGTGAAAAGGGGATTACTATATATGGGATTTATTGGTTATTTTTGAAACAAAACAGAGTATGGAAAAGTCAAAAATATTATTTGCTTTCATGCCCATGGGATCAGTACCTCTAAACCAAGGAAACAGTGTGGTCTAGATCCAAGAATTTAACTAGGAAAATAAAGCTGGCTTTGATGTCTAGATAGTTTAAACACCCAGACTTCTGAAAAGCTTGGGACACTGAAATTATAGCTTTATTTCTACACAGTTTTAATGATCACCAACTTCCTTGACACCCATCATCACTCATGACTGATATTGTTCACATATACTCTTAATATAAGAAACAATTTTGGTTTATTCACATTCATAAAGGAGATGAGATTATCACCCTCCATTTTAAGAAACTGAAAACTTATACAAAAACACATGGATACTACTGCTATTACAATAAATTTGTAACTTGGACTGGTTAAAGGTTGCAATAATGCTGGGGTACTCAAATGCTTTCCTACTGCATTTATTGTATTTCAATCTCCTTTTCAGAAATGCACAATACACTTCTATTTACACACTTGTTGCAAAAGATGTGCTGAAAAGACTGACTATAATATGAGTGGCTAAATCAATAAATGGTTCACAGCAATGGCTCTCTCTTGGAAAGCAACTCCTGATTACAGCAACTGGGTTTCCAGAAATATTTGGAACCTTCTCAAATCTGCAAAAAATAATTTTTAGTTGTTTGAGGAATCATCCTTTCCTTGTGTATTGTGTCATTCTGTTGTGCAACCTGGGGAAACTGGTCCCAAATGCAAAACTGTGACAGAAATCAAAAGTATCACAGTACTATAAAGCTAATTCCTTCTACAGTTGCCTAAAGACACCACCAGTTTCTTCCTACATGTTGGCTATTGATCACCATCTCATACTGGCACTTTGCAGAACCATAGTTCACATATGATTGACTCAACTGGACTGTTGGTTTTCAAGTAATCCAAAGAGAAGTACTGAGTTAGCAAACAGACATTTGCAAAAAAAAATATTTAGAAAGCAAAATCACTTCTGGGGCATTACAGGGAATGAACACATGAAAGACAGTAACACTAAATCTTAATTTTTAAGTACTGGTATTTGAATGGAAAATGACTAGCTTGAATAGCTGGATGGCTTCCTGAGAAGGAGAAATCTTATATTTTCATGTAATTAAACTATGGAACACTTATAACATCAGACAGTATCTTTTAATTTTTAATTTAAACACAAAATTGAATGTTAAAAACTGAGTACGTTTCTTTCACAGCACTTTAATTACATTAGGAGGTAATGTCATTTAGTGACACACTGCAGTGCAGAAGAGCCAGATGATCAAGATCCTTATGGATCCAGTACATTGTGGTCAATGCATATGCTTCAAATACTGGCCATGTGTTGCTGACACTGGTCAATTGTGTTTGTATCATGGAGAAATCCTTACAGCCTCATCAACTGATCTGTTTCATGTAGAAATTACAGTAGAAGACACCTTCCAGAGGGACTTCTCATGATTTCCAGCTCCTAATGAGTACGTAACCCGAAGAATCAGACTGGAAGTAATCTGAACTGCACCCTCAGAATGCAGGTAGTCTGGGTTAGGGAATTTTAGCACGTCTTTTGCCTATAAATGTTTGAATGGAAGGTGTCAAGGTGATGGAGTCAGGTAGTTCTTGGTGGTACCAGGCAATAGGACAGGAGGCAACAGGCAGAAACTGATGCACAGGAAGTTCCACCTGAATATGGGAAAGAACTTCTTTACCTTGATGGTGACCTAGCACTGGAACAGACTGCTCAGACAGGTTGTGGAGTCTCCCTCACTGGAGATATTCCAGAACTACCTGGAAAAACTTTTCTGCAGTGTGGTCTAGGATGACCCTAACAGAGCAGAGAGGCTAGGGCAAATATCAACTGTGGTCCTCTTCAGCCTGACTCATTCTGTGATTCTGTGGGGCTTTTTTGGTCTTAGTAGGAAGTGTTTTGTTCTCCATATCTGCACTGGTGTAGGGCACTATGTGATGGCACACACGTCACTCTGTGTCTGTGGACTGGACTACAAAAGTAGTCTTCTAATTAAATATAAAGTCAGTAAAGGGACCAGTTTCTTAATTTAAACTTCACAGTGAAGTACCTTAAAATTATTTCAGTCAGTGGTTCATATGTCATATTCTGAGGGAATCTGGAGAGCCTTTTAGGAATGTACCCATGTTAGAAAGGCTTTTGACTGCCGGGAAGCCAGTTTCTGTTGCCTGATGCGTTGCATTAGAGAGGATGCGTATTCTGAGTCCAATGCCTATTGTGACAAATATTCCATATCCCCTGTGTTATTGACTTAGAATTTGTTTGGCTTCCTCAGGGAAGCTAAATATTGCTGTTGCAGTACTAATACAGACCAATTTCAAATCTGTATCCTCATCAGAGAAACTGCAAAGCAAAGAATAGACCTTACCTTTGTCACCCTTTAAATAGGGCCAATAACACTGATGTAACATGATCTTTTGTTTCACTGTTCATAAATACAATTTCAAAACAAAACAAAACATTGATCTGTGTTGCATGACAATTTGTTTAAACTTCTTCTTCTGGACCAGTATTTTAGAAAATCTGATACGTTATTAAAATTAAACATTAAATTTATTTTCCTGTAGTTTTATTCTCCTTGAAATGCAGAATCCTTTAAATAATGTATTATGTACTTAGGCCCTCTTTATTCAGTAAGACTTGTGAAAATGACACCTTTGGAGCCTACACAGGTGCAAATGTATTTCACTGCCACACTTAAAATAAATATAACTCAGACTTCTGAAGAAACAGTTTAATTATGCATTACTTTTTATCTGCTTATTTGTTTAAACATTCAGAGGTTTTTTCCAGAAGTGACATTGAACCAGTGGTTTGTGTTTCAGTGTCCCGAAGGCATTGATAATTCCAAAACACTTGGGAGATTTATGAACTGTAGCGGACAAGTTTTCTGAGTATCCCTCGAAGACCACAACAATTTATTAGCATGCCATTGTGACTTTTTAAAAATTAAAGACAAAATAATGAGTTTTCTCATCCATCTACTAAGACAGAAATTGCATTTTCATCATCTCTTGTAATACTTTTTATGTCATATTCCTTTTATTGATCTTGGACCAGAATTACATAGGAGCTTTCTTAGTAGGATTTATGAAATATTCAAATATAATATCATAATCTGTTATAAAAATCTGGTCCCTTGCTTGCTTTGATTTACTGTTTTTATGTACACATGCTACTGTTACTGTACCCTATCCACAGCTGTTAAAAAGCAGTCAAACAACCAAAGTGATGCAATAGAATGAAAATAATAGAATTTTTTTTTAATGTATTGATGATCCAATCTCTGTTCTGCCATCCTGAGAATTTTGTCTCATGTGCATACCAAGCTAAAAAGAGACATCTTCTCCATTGGATCATTTTCATGGAGTACTGACATTTTATCACCTGTGAACTGAAAAACAAAACCAATTGATTATCCTGACAGCACTTTAAGAGTATTTCAGGATGATTTCATTCTGTAATCATACTGTGCCATGGACACCACTGGCCACAAGTAGGCCTTAATGATGTTTCTATTATTTGGGTCAAATATGTTTGATTTTCTTTTTGACCCAAGAACCAGATAAGATAGATATAATATCAAGACTAAAGTCAAATTTCTGTGAAATTAATGGTTTCAGTATTATCTTTAATAACTGATTAGTAATAAACAAGTTGAATCTTGTCTCTCTGGTTACAATAAGAATTTTTCCACCTAGTGAACATTTCGTTCTCAGATTCAAATTGTTACCAAGTCCTTGTTGAAGATTTCTAGAAAGCTGTTGTCCAAATTTCTCTGGAACTTTCTGATCATCTCTCCTTATATTTGATTGACATTTTTGTCATTGTCAGGTGTACACTTACACTAAGCATCTATTTTCATCATTAGCTATGTGTGGACTTTGCAATTTGATCCTGCAGTAAAATCCAAGTGCTAAACTGTGATTCCTTAATAACACGTCCATTTAAAGAATTTATTGCAAAATTGAGCAAAACGAGAAAAGATCTTCAAATGCATCAAATAATGGTAGAGAAAATGCAAGAAATGAGTACATGGTATATTGCTTTTTATAGTAAAATTTGTAGCAGAATACAAATTCTTCTAAGGTTTGATTATAGGAACATATTCAAAGGCAGCAAGAACAGTTAGTTATCTCATTCTCATTGAAAACTAATGGAGCTTAGGCATATAACTCTACTTTACACTGTCAAGAACTTCTTCAGCATGGCGTATTTTGGAATTTTCCTTGTGTTTATCAGTTTTGCATTTCAGTTAGTGTTGCATTTTTCCTGACATTCTTTCCAGAAAAAAATTATTTGTGATCTTCTGTTTTCATTTAAAAATGACAAGAGAAAAAGAAAATTAAATAAATCAAATAAATAAATTAGAGAATACTACAACATTTCAGCTTATGCAATACTGGTGATTTTGGGAGTTCTTTCAGATTTTCTGAATTCTCATGTTCAACCATACTGTGCCTTTTTCTTTTTTTTTTTTTTTTTTTTCATTATGCAAAACCATTTTAATTTTCATGCAGCTCCAAGAGGACTAAAGCAAGATTATCTGAGTGAATGAAGCACAAGTAGAAAACTCACATATAGATTAGCTCATACTGCTATTCCAGCTAATGCAGCCAGTCAACCTTAGAAACCTTTTGGACATTTGGAAGGCTGCCATTGTGGTTGTGTTTTCTGACACAAAGCCAAAAGTAGTTTATTCTGGATATCTGTCACACAATATCTTTTGACTTTGTAGTGACACCTGCAATAGAGATCAGTGTATTCATGTTATTGCTTTTGACAGTCTTTATTTTTTAAAATTACTTCCGTGGTCTTCCAGCTCATCCCTTGCTTGCCTGTTTCTCTCTTTTCTGTCAGCATACCATGTCAGAATATCTACCAGAACTATCACTAACCAGACAGAAAGGCATTGCAAATGCAGAAATTCACATCTTCTACTTATGCATCTTTGCTTTTCAACATCACAGGAAACAATCTCCTTAGCAGAAATTCTGTCAGGGTGGAATTGGGTGCCTGAAGGAAAGAGTGTGGTACCATCATTCAATACTTCTGCTCACAGATATGATCAGTGACTTTAAAAGACATATGTCTGCTTGTTTTTTGTACACCTTAAACACACTTGTGACAAATGCAAAGGGTGTCTTTGGACATTGTATTTTCTCTGTCTCCAAGTAATTTTGAACAGCTAAGTAAATATTTTTCTGAACAATGTTGGATGTTTCTCTTCCATATCCTGTGCAAATGGTCATTTGCTCAGTCATTCTCACTGTACTAATGATTTTTAATTGAAAAATAACTAGAGTAGAAAACAGAGGTCCAAGAAGGAATATTCTTGTGCTGTGAATTTATCATCAGAGTACTCATGATTCACTTAAGTATTTATATTGTCCATCATTTGATATTCATAATTATTGTAGCACTAATAAGTAAAGGGGAAAATGTTTTTAATCATTAGCTTTTTTAGTGTTTTAGTCTGGGCAGACTTAGACACCACATCTTTCACATCTTATTTAATGATCTTAACTACACTGACCATGAAAAAAGGAGTGATACATGTGAAAGCCAGAAGGAATTCAGCATATTTAGGATCTGAACAAGAACTGCAAGAAGAATTACTGAGCAATATCACTGCATGCTGCTTTATATTTTTTGGGAAGTCACTAACTTAGATCCCTCAGGCTCCCTATATAATTACCAGAGATATATAAGTGCTTTTAGGCCATAATCCATTTAATGTATGTTATCTGCCTACTTAAAATGAACTAAATAACACTCTTGGCTTTAATGACTATTTTCTTCACAATGCTCAGATTTCAACTGATTTAAATGCTCAGAGTGAAGTAAACATAACTTTAAATGAATGGAGTGGTAGTCAAATTACTCAATTCAGTTTTGTTTTATCTTGTTATGTTAAACAAAAGACGTAAGGATTTCAAAACAATTCACCCTTCTCACTAATTTTAGCCAACTGAAAGTTGGTTTCAGAACACAATTGATCCCAACAACTGATACATGTAATGCCATCTGAGGCACTCAGAAGGTGAATGTTCTTTTCCATTGACTGTAGTGTGGGTTAGGTGATTCATTTACACTTAGACAAATAACAACTAGGTGGTTAAAATTAAGCAAGAGAAACATCCTTCATATACTAGCTTTGTGGTTCCAAAGAGACCTTTATGAAGGTTTGAGCTATGCTGATCACCCAAAGATACTGCCCTTGCAAAGGTGATAAACTGCTTCAGGCACAAAGTCAACAAATTTTTTTATTATAATGTTGGTAATTTTAAGTACAAGATGCTCAAATGGAAGGTTAGGATGTTCAAACCTTTGATTTATTGGTGTCAGCTACTGAGGTCAGTGGAAACATGATGTGATACAGCACAAATTGAATTAAGTGATAAAGTAACTTGCATGGAACATCAGAGCTGCAACAATATACTCTGGCATGAATGATCTGCCCTTCCTTCTTCCTTGGCCTCCTTCAACACAGCTTTTTTCCAGTCATCACTATATGAGTCTCCAACCAACACCCTTGGCCAGCAGCAGCTCCTCCTTAGTAGGGCAGGTCATTTGATTTAGAATAAGCTTTTCACATTTAACACCTTTCTCCATCAACTAAGGGTTCCGTGCAATTTCAGAAAAAGAAGTAAGGGCTCTTTTTCTGCAGCAAGGCTAGCTAAGATGACACTTCTGGTTCATACAATAGCAATCTAGCACAAATAAGGAAGACAACAGCTCAGTTAAGCAAAGGACATTTCAACACTATTTGGTGCTGTTTAACTTCTTGGCATAACTATTTAGGTAATGAAGATGAGAAAATATTCTGGTGCATTTAGAAGTTTCTATTAAGTAATTGTGTCCTCTGTATAGTAATTTCTAGACTAAAAGGTTTTCATAAGAAACCATTTCCATATGGAATAAATAAAAAACATCTTTCTTTTGTAGATTGCTCTAGATTTACATGCCTTCTATTAGGAAATTCCTAATTTGTTTTATCTACGCAAACATGCTCAAAATTAACTGCAGACTCAGTTGAAGAAATGTTTCCAATAATTCTTAGTATTTTCAAATCGTGTTTTGATCCCATAAAAGTTCATGAGTTAGAAATTGTTGCAATTTAATTAGGAAATTCTTGTAGTTGTCCAAATGTTTGCTTCTGTTATGTAAATAACAATGAAACAAATTATATTTTCTTGTTAGCCAAATCAAGGAAAAGCTAGGCCCATTGTAAGCAAGTATTTACAGAGTAAACACTAACAAAAAAGAGTATTTACAGATTAAACAGTAATAGTAAAAAATAACCTAGGAAGTAAATAGTATACTGGTATCAGTTTTTGCCACTTTTTACAAGAAAATGAATAGTCAGAGAAGATATTTACTTTGATTTAGATTTCTTAACTGATTTGGATAACATTTCATAGCTAGAAACATATATTTATGGACTAAAATTATCCTAGTAACTTTCAATTTCATGGGAAGATAAAGAAAGGAACATTTACTACTCAACAAAACCCAGAAGTATATACTTTGTGGAATTGTCTAAATTATATCTATTGTATGCTAAATATACAAATTTCACAAACCAGTGTTAGACAGCTCCTATCCACTTCCAGATCTGTAAAATATATTTAATATATTTTCCCATAAATCTTTTAACTCTTTACAGACAAATATTAAGTACAGGAAATTTAGATAAACCTACCTCTTTTCCACTCAGAATCTGAAGTTTTCAGTTCTTAAATTTTGTTGCAGTACCTTACTCAGTATACCTAACTGTGCCAAAAGAATTGCAGCTCGTGTCTCTCATGGTCTCATTCCTCTTTGGGGACTGAGTTCATGTGTTTACCACATCTCTTGGTGCAGTGCTTCCTTTGTCTGGAGTATACTGAAGGTCTTGTCTAGTCATGGAGAATGTCCATGCTGAAGAAGATGAGACTAAGCTAAAACATTAAATCTTAAGAAAAGCTGTACTGTCAGACTTACCTGTTTTGGTAGTTTATTTGGGAAAATAGTATTGTTTATATTATTTTTGTTTTGCTTTGTTTCGTCACATAGACTTGACTAGATCTTCCATATGACTAGAACTTCTAATGGATCGCACTGAAAATCAACAAATAACAATAGCATATGTGAAAGTTTTCAGTCTAAATCAATCAAATGGGGTAAGTGACTAAAGTTACAAATCAATCTTTTTCCTTTTTTTTTACAATAGATAAGTTTTCAAAAAGTATGATATTTTTTTTTTTCTAAGAGGTCAGTTTTTTGAAAACAAAAGATGACACACCTTGTTTGGGGCAAATTTTCAAAAAATTCTCACTCTGGTAACTTCCTGGAGGCAGATGACAATAAAAGAACTCTTGGACTTATCAGATGTAATTTCCACACATAAAAGAGTATAGAAACTCTTAAAGTGTTAGAGGAACTTCAGAGAGCTTTGGATTCTGATGGGGCTTTTTTCTTTCTGGGACTTTTCAGACTTGTAAGTTTTTGATCTAGACACAGTGTTCAGTGGTTTTGGATTAGGGAAGAAGGTGGCAGTACTTCTGCTGAAAATTTGGGCTTTTTCAGTTTTGAGATTAGCTGTTTGTACAACCTGAAGTGTTAACAGATAGTGACAGCAGAGAAGGTCTAGGAAAAAACAAATTCCCTAAAAATAAAGTCAACGTTCGTTCAATTTTTATAGCAAATAACAATAGAAGCATTACAATTTTTATAAAAAAAAAAAAATTTGAGCTGATGATAATGAACAGTGGCAGCTTTTGGGACCTTAATGCATAATGTTCCGAGGCAATGATAGTCTTTTAATTGACTTCAGAAGAACTTTAATTCAGACTTCAAATATTAGTTCAAATAATCTGCCAGATCATAATATCTTCCTTCATTCAAAACATCTCGTTACTTGTCAAATGTCATTAGTAAATGGGAAGAGAGATACCTCTTCAAAGAATGTTAATCTACTGCCCATGTCAAGGTATCTGTTTGTGACATTCTTAATTCTGCTATCTTCACACTTTTCATACAATTTATAATATTCTTGTAGGTTTTTATGAAAAATATTTCAATAAAATATGAAATATGCCAAGAAGAAAAAGATTACTTTTTTTTATAAAACACATTCAGAAAGTAATTATTGGTCTATCTTTTGTCTAAAACTCCTTGTAAGCATGCTACCTACATAGAAATGTAGTTATATGAAGCCAGATCCACAGTGAGACTTAAGCAAGAAGTACTTTTTCAAGTGTCCTACAACATTCGCTTCTTACTTCAAATCCTTGAATTTACATTGGTATGAAATAATAAATAATCACTGACTGGCAAAATGATGGGAAAGGGAAAGAGCAGCAGCCCAAAGAGGCAGAAAGTATGTAACTATATAACATAGAGGCTAAGTTATTAGCAAGATGAAATGTTCAGATTCTTGTGCCAATGAATATTTAATCTGGTATATGGTGTGGAAAAATCCAACAGGAGACATTTCAGGAGTAAAAGAGTATGAATTAATTCATACTCTGCAGATTAAATTGCTAGTCTAGGTCATCTGAAACTTGGATTCAAATTACTATTCTGAGGTGGGTGAAATAAGGTTTTGAAGCACAGAACAATTTTAAAATACCTTCTTAGTGATTTCTATTGCATTTATTAATAATTAAAAACACTGAAGTGGAGAAAACAGGGCTGGAAGGTGTTTGGGATTTTTTTGTTTTTCTATAGGATAGCTCAACTTGCTTAATTTCCCAGTGGAAACAAAAGTTAATGACTGATGGACCTAAACAAAGAAAGGTGCCACCATCGATCTCCATCTTCCCTTCAACTCTGAAGAGAAAGAGTTGGGGAATTTAAAATGGTGACACAAATGACAGGTTTGAAAGCCCTCTGTTAGAGTTGCAAGAGGCTTCCTTCACTGGAGGGAGCCTTTTAATTCAATTTTGCTTCTGGATTCTGAGGAACAGATTGCTCAAACACAGTCTTTGAGTTTAGCAGTTTTCAAAACAGTAGTACTTAGTAGTCACTTCTGAAATTCCTACTGTATCATAAGGATCCAGCACTCTTGAAAAGCAAACTTCTATTTTAGTGGGTTTGTACTTTCAAAACATTGATTTATATTGCTATGGAATATTGTAGTTATAAAGGCAATACTAAGACTGAGCCTAAAAAGCTATACATTTATATATTGGTCTAGCTAATCTGTAATCTATACATTTCTGGTTTAAAATTGTGTCCTGGGGAAAAAAAAAATGCCTTTACAAGAAATAATCCCCTTCATGAATTATTGACTAACCTTATTGCATAAAAGCAAGACTCTCAAGGTTTTTGCAGGGGTATTACTCAGAAATTAGGATCGTTGCCAAAGATTGGGATAAACAAAAGAATGCAACTATAAATCTCTAGGGTCAAGTACAGGGAGTGCTTTATTTTGAACATGATTCAGATAATCTCTCAGTGTGTTTCTTTGTTCTTCAGCTCTTTAAAACCCAAGCTATCAGTAATTCAAAGTATGTGTCTAATGTGTACTTACACCCTCTATATTCGGAAGGTGTAACATAGTACATTTTCTTTGCTGTTTGAACTGTTGATACTCTAAAGCAAACAATAAAAGTTCACATTCTTGCTCTTGCATAGAACAACTGTTAGGTGTTAAATTACCTTCAGACATTTCTGCTTTAACAATACAATTAATAGTCCATTTTTGTGTCCCTTTATCAAAATAAGTCCCTTATTGAGAAATATAGACAGAGATGTTGTCAATATTCCTCTCCTCATATGAATATGCATCTTGATAATGAACAAAGTCAAGCTGGAATGTGGAAGACCAATTGCAAAGTTATTAAAGCCTTATTTTCGGAAGAGGTGGGTAGGAGCTATGGATCTGGCAGTCTCTTATTCATTCCCCACAGAGCAAATGACACACCTGTACTTCATGACAAGCTGCTAACAGACTCACTCTCAGGCCCCCAAAAGGGGAATCAAGAATTGATTGTATCGTGCTTTGTACATATACTACTGGGAACTCCGTCATACCACCAACACACAGGATGAGATTTAAGTCAAAATCTAACACAAGACAGTCTAAATACTTACTGGTTCCTAAATAGCGCATGTGGAAAAATCCACAGAATAGAAAGAATCAGTTCTATTTTATGTCCAAGACTTCCTACAAATTCAAGTTATTTCATGTTAATTTTCATGTTAGGATAATATTAATAATAAGAAGAAGGGCAAGAGAAGAAAGTGTCCAGCTTTTTGCAAGTAAAACTGATGTAGATTAAATCCCTGCTTATATGTGTGCTAAGGTACAGACAGAATTTGATCTACGGAATATTTCATTAAGGTGTTGACAGCTAAGTATCTGAGATACAACTGCTGAGATTATATATGAAACATGCCAACAGAGAGTAAATAACAGACTACTCGATCTTTTCCTCTATTTTTGGTCTCTTTGTGTCTCTCTTTTTAACTGCGTACAGTGTAAAAACTGGCTCACACATGTTCCTGTGAAGAAAAGGTGAGAGCTGAGGATCTGATTGCTCTGTGAGATTGTGGCAGCCATTATTCATACAGACCTGCCTCTGTAGAAAAAACTCTGATATCATACAGTTAGACACAAATAAATCTATCCATGGGAAAACTAACTCCAGGGGTCTTTATTGGACCTAATGACTTCTTTCTAGCTTTAAAAGATCTCATATAGAAAACAACAGTCTACCGAGAGAAATGGAATCTCTGGAGACAAAGTGAGCAGCTGCACTCACCAGAAGCACTAACTTGTAAGCATCATTATTAAACAGTTTGCAAACAGCTGATCAGTCCAATAAGCATTCTTTAGGACATTTAAATGAGCAGAAATAAATCTTTTACTTTAAATAATTCTTTAAATTAATGTTGCTATAAATATATTTTTCTATTTTAGCCCATCAGCCTGCAGCTTATATAACAAAATGGGGAATTAGGCCTAGTTCATATGTTTTACAAATTAAGTCTAGTATGTCTATGACTAATTAATAGGAAAAGGGCTACATTTGCAACTAAATATTTTTACAATGAATAATTTATCCAGGTTTATTTTTGGCATAGTGGTAAAGCAAGCTTAATTTCACATGCTGCATGGTAGCATCTCTATAAAGCAATTCATAAGACCAAAAATTACAAACATAAAAATCAATTGTTCATTTCCATTTAAAACTTGGTGTAGAACTATATGCAGTAGATTTAAGATATCCTCATAATATATGTGATTGTCTAGGAAGAATATAGGTTCTACTATTTGCAGCAAGAAAAAAAATGTTAATTTCCCTAGAAGCAAGTTCTTTGTGTTAATTTATTCATTCACATATTTCTCATCCCAAGAAAAACACTTCTTTGTGAAAATGGAAAAAATATACAGTAAATTAAACTTTGTGCAGTGATTTAAAGCAGCAGATATCCTGTAAAGGGGGGAAAAGATAAGTTATCTTAGTTTATGAGCTTTACAGTTGTGAGTCATGTCCTGCTATGGTGCTATGGTTATTATATTTATGTGGTCTAAAACAAAGAGCAGATATATGACAATCCAAAATGCATGAGGAGAATGTTGCACAAAATCTTCAAAACTATACTGAGATCACAGCAAAATATTTAATTTAATTTAATTTAGTTCACTCAGCAATTTTAAATAACAGGAGTCATACATACAAATGTGCAATGCTCATGTCACAAGAAACCTTAAATCTAGGAGATAGAATTTAGTTACTATTCTCTACAGTTCAAATAATTAGCCATATTATGTTCTCTCTTGAGATAACAAGAACTGAAATGTTGATGAGAAGAGTGGCAGAAGGACTGACATGCTACCGACTATTATAGATATCTCACTATCACAAAAAGAGGCAAGAGAAGTGAGCCCTTTGTGTATCGTGCTATTCATAGATAACATAAAGTATCAGTGACTGATGAAAAAATGTACCATGTTTCAAAGCCAAACTCTTTATTGTAAATTAGCCGTAAAAACAACCATAGAAAATTTTCCATCCAAAGTTAGAAAAGCTCCTTTTGCTCTAATGGTCTAATGTGAAGTGACAGTGAAGTATATCCCTCGAGAACTGAAGCACTATGCTCTAAGTGAAGTAAAAGCATCACAATTCCATTTACACTGACACATATGTCAGCTTATAGATTTCAATAAAAAGCAGGAATTTTTCAAGTCTTCTGTAGGGGTTTTAACTAGTGCAGATTTAGATTTTGAAAATGGTTGTTTCTCATTTTCCTCATTTTTCTTTTTTCTTTTTTTTCTTTATTCCCTTTAGTAAAAACACTGATAACATGTTGTGAACACATTGCTTTGTCATGTGTTTCATTACCTGAAAAGATATGAAATAGATTGCTCTGATCTGACTTTGCTGCTAATATAGGCTGCTAGAGCTTTGTACACACCTATGCCTTTGCAATACAGGTCCAACCATTTCCATCATTCAGTGGCAGAACATTTAAAGAAAGCAACAACCACTGGTTTGGTTTCTTATAGCATTTGAAGACTGGATGATCAGCTCTGGAGGCTTGATTTTATTGTATGATTGTATCATTCTCTTTTTGTCAATAGCATTATGTTTTTATAGATTGAAGTTTTTGGGTTTCAACTAACTGGTAAACAAATGAGCCTTTACATGACTGCACAGTAAACTACATATGCAAGTGCTGTGATGATGTACGGATTCAATAATTCAAAATATGAACAAGGCAGGAAAACATAAGGAATTCTCCCTAAGCTCATTATTTATTGCAGAGAAAACAAGATGAAAGAATTATGCTGAGCAAAGGCAATTTCCCAGCTGCTGTGCCATGCATTTAAAAGATAGAGGTCCTTTTATATTTAAAATTCTTTCAATAGGTGTGATGAGGGCATCATCTCGTAGTCCTGGGCTGACTATCAATACCATCCAGGAACTTATTCTACAATGTGTACAGTGTAGTAATTGTAAAGACAGCCAGCACCTGCAGTGAGTTCAAGGGAAAAGGTGGATTCCTCTCTATCTCACTCATTTTTTGGCCTAGTGTTGCAATAAAATAATCAAAGTTTGACTTTTACACAGGGTTCAGCAACATTTGCGTCACAGCATGCTGCTTTGTCAAACTCATAAGATAAGAAATATTAAAGTTGCACTTACCAAACAAACTTTTTATTGTGGTGTTCAAAATACAGTGACAGGTCTTAATCTTGTAGTGAGTTCAGTACTGTGGTAATATCTGAGCAAAGTACAAGGCATACTCCAAAAATGAAACTTAGAGTACGTTTAGAAATTTAGACCCAGCTTGTTTGAAAGGCAGAAACTCTGACCACCTCACTACATAAATAACCTTTACAATGTGGGAGATATTAGGGGTGTTAAGATTGCCACAGTCAATCTTCCTCTTTTTTTGACACATAAGTTGGGAAAAAGACTGTGACTAATGGAGAACACAGTAGCCACCTTTTGCTGGAAGAACCCTACCACAACCCGTTTTCCACTCCAGAACTCCTTGACTACTATAATTTTTCCCAGCCTGACACGTGACCTGTAAGGGAGTTTGTGTCCTTGGTTAAGTCTTACACCCAGGAAAAATGGGCCTCTGAATGATGCAGTGGTGTGATATTAAGGGCCAGGAACTCACTTCTTTAAAGTGAAGTCCTACATTACCTGAAATAAACACCTCATAATTTAATTTTTACAAGTGTTTCAATAAGCCAGTCACATCCTTGTCTTCACAGAGGCAAAAATATGGAAGCATTCTTATCCTTTTTGTTTCAAAGGAAGAGATGTAATTTGATATTCTCAAATGAGAGGAAGTTCAACAGGCCTTTGGACTCAGCTCAGCTCAATATTTGTTGTGGATTCTCTGTGGTCATACTACTTTACATCAGCTGGCCTTGCTATTACAGTTATCCTGTTATTTATATCTTCTGAGGTGCTCAGCATGAGAATTTTGATGGATGAAAGCTTTATTATTAAACCTTTAAGTCGTTTGGTTTAGTTAGTTTGTTTGTTTGTTTGTTTTTCCCAGCTAAGAAAAGTGTCATTTCACTCAGTGCAATTATTTATTTATATTTTTTTAATTTCAAAAGGGAGTAATTTCTGAACTAAACAAAAATAAATAAAAAAGGAAAAATAAGAACATATTTTCCCAACTTCACTTATTTTGGAAACAGCTGAAAAGACTGTTCTTTCTATTTTAACCTTCCATAAAGAATATATTTGCGCTTAACAAGGTAAGGAAACTCTTAGCTGCAAGGACACACTTTCATAATATTATGAACAAATGAAAATGGAAGGTTAGGGAAAAATTTTATAGACATAATGTTTGTATAACTACTTATGCCATAAATGCCATTATACTTTCATTAGATATGATTTCAAACATTAGCTACTGGCCTGCTGGGTTAAATATTTAGTTTCTAGGAGTCACATCTGTTTCAAGCTACAAGCCAAAAGACCTAAAAAATAAAACCTACAATATACACAGTTACAAGGTACAGAACAATATTTTTCAGGATGTTTGCACTTCTGTTAACAAGAACTGATAAACAGACCCACCACTGGCCAACAAGCTTTTACTGGTGGAAATTTTATCCAATAATTTACTATCTGGTTACTATCTGCTGTGTTAAAGAGCACTACAAAAGCTATGTTTACATGTTCTTTCCCATTGTCAGCTTTCAAATGGCCAAATCTACATGGATTTCAACACTCCCTTACTTGTTGTGACTAAAGTGTTGCAGTAAATAATAAATGACAATGCTGGGAAGGCTGGGGGAGGAGAAAGTGAAACTGTGGCTTGATAACCAAAGATATATTCTTGTGTCTTTCATAATGAAATAAAAATTTCTTGTATAATTCGTACACAGTAGAACCACCTTAATAAAAGGAGTTTACAGTGAATCCAGCAATCTCTTAAATAGGGAAAACTGTTGTGTTTACTCTCTTTGTTTAGTTTTGTTTTAAAAGATAATTGTTTCCAGTTATCTATATGCAAACCCTCAATATTTCAGCTGTTTCAGAGAATCATTTTACTGCAATTATGCATGGAAGTCTTAATCCAGTAGCAGTCTGAGTTTAGGTTATGTCTATAACCTCTATGTGGCACAACTACAGTTTTTATCCTTATAGTCTTGACAGTTTGGGAAATGCTAGTTGAAGTAAAGGGCAAAGCAGTGCTCCAAAGGAAATTAATTTGCATTTGCACATGCAGCCATGCACTGCCCCTTTCCACACTGTTGCAATTCCCATGTATCACACAAAAAATAATTAAAAAACCCAAAAAACAACCAACCACTCAAACAGTACAAACACAAAAAAAAACCCAAACCAACCAACCAACCGACAAACAAGCAAACAAACAAAAAAACCCCACACAAACAAAAAAAAAAAAACAAAACAAAACAAACAGAAACAAACAAACCTCTAGAAACAGAATCTCTGAATAGATAGATTGCTTACAGTTTGGAAATTGTGGGGAAAAAGTAATTTTTTTGCATGCTCTACAAAGCTCATTTCTTTCTGGAATCCATAACCTCAATACACTGCAGGCATGAAATAACCTGTAGTTATATTTCCTGTTGATGCAGAAAGGGAATATTAAATTTCTTTTGTTCATTTTTTTAAAGCATGTTTCTCCTTTTTTTAACATTTTCCTGCACTATCAACATCATTTAAAGATCTCTGCTTTAGTAATTTTGAGTCATAGTCACAAACTGTACTGTCTTCAGCACTTTGGCAGTGATACTGTATCTGGGTTTCCGTAGTGATGTACCAAACAGATTAATTTTTCTCCTATACAGAGCACATCTTTCTGATGGCATTCCTGTGGTGTGGGAGGACTGCTCTGCTCCATTCACACACTCACAGATGTGGCCTCCCGGGTTTACTCCTGGCGAGCTTTCCAGCAGACGAACATTTGTAGCCTCAAGGTCACTCTGCAGCCTTTTAGTGAGCAGTCAGGGCATCCTGGCTCAGGCTGTGTTTGTTCCTCTTACTGATGGGTTGGGTTGTTTTTTATGCTGTGAAGTTGAGAACTTGCCTTTGAAGGGAGAGATGGAGAAAGTAGGGAAGAGGGAAGAGAAGAAAAGAAAAAAGGGAAGGGGAAAGTGAAAAGAGAAAAGGAAAAGGAATAGGGGGGAAAAAAAAAAGGAAAGGAAACAAGGAAGAGAGTTTAGAAAAATAACCAATCTCAGTATTTTCTAAAACTGTCGAGGGAAAGAGTCTTATTCCATTCATAACTGTTGTTTTACAAATCATTTTAGCTACTTAGCTATGGAATAACATGGAAATTTTGAGCCCCTGGAACAAAACCTTGCTTGAAGCCAGTGATTTGATCAAGAAATGCCACAGAATGTGTTGTAATCTAATCTCTTCTCAGACAGTTAATGGCATTCATGAATGACAGATAATAATACATTTAAATCATCTTATTTCTTTGAAAAATGTTTCCACAGCAAGCATTTTATCATAACAGCTGTAGCTGCTGCTTCTGCCAATAAGACATTTATAAGACTGTATATATCAGCACAGGCCATTTCCTGCAGGAATATTTTATTCTATAACTAAATCAGGAAGAAAAACACCTGGAACACTGTTGAAGGATGTAGGTTCAGGGTTATTTTGAACCAGATTTTACTTCATAGTATACTTCCTGTTAGCATAGTAATGGAGCTTTCTGGTGTACTGTAATATACTACAGGAACAGCAATGGCCTCATGAAGGGAAAATACCCCTAGAAAGCTGTGCTTAGGGAGGATGAGGAGCTGATAGCTTTGGTGCTAAATTGGCACTGCAAGAGGGAGGATGACGTCATTACTTCTGCATAAAAAGCAGTATGCAAGACATAAGTAAAAAGAGAACCTGATTCTCCCAAAGCATCTTAACATATTCTCTGTGTTAAGGAGAAGACAAAGAAAGGTTCAGTGCAGAACAGGACTATTTCCATTTTCAACTTGACAGTAATGTCACAACAAAGCATGGGGAGTGGGAGAAACAAGAGGATTTCCCCACATTTGATTGCAATCATACTCTACCAATGAATCCTCCTTGGTTCATAAAGGTTCTTCTAAAGAGCAATTTGATTTGTCTTTGAAAAGTATTGGAGTGCATCAAATTTTATTAGTTCTTCAAATATGCCCACAGACTACTTCAGGCTTGGAGCTTTGTGTAAAGTTCCTTGCCCTTCCTGGCCTTGTTTGTCCTCTGTAGGAATCCAGATTAAATTGCGTTTCCAGTAGCACACAAGGATTGACGGGCTTTAACGTTCTCTATATGAGTAGCAAGGCTCATTGGGTTAAGCTCCAGGATCAGGCTAAATTGCATGATTGTATTTTAATGAATTTTTCCAGAGAAGGTAAATCTTGATGCAATAGCTTGGAACTAAGCAAAGTTATTCTTATTAAATCAGTGGTATCCTATTCTCATTGGACTCTTTTTAGAGTATACTTATTTAGTTAGATCGTCCTCTTTGATTCTGGCCTAACTGCTGCACACTTCAAAAAATACCTGATGCTCTCTAACCTTAGCAACTGCATTTTTTCCTTCACTCAACCATTTCACCTGTTTTCTTCTGTCTCTTCCACTCCTGTCTCACTCCTTAGTCTCTTCAGGTTTCCAGTAAAGATAAATATTCTCCTACATCTTTAACTTCTTTAATAATTTGAGTAGCATTAGCTATTATTTTGTGCTGAATAATTCAGGCTCTGAAACTCCATCTTTAAATGTTTCTCCATATCCGTTCCTCTATGCATCCACTAAGTGTCACTCAACAGGCTTTTGCATATTCCATCCTCCAGTACTTTATTTCTCCTAGGTGCTCCATTAAGAAATTGTTACTCTGATCTTACAAAAGGATTGATCATTCACGACTACCTTTGTAGAAATAGTGCTGCTTTTGAAGACCTAAAAGAGGAAGTCCTGGCAACTAGGACTAGTGCCCAAACTATAATCCATGTTCCCAAGGAAATGATGTGCCTGCCCTGACTGAGACAGGTTTAAGACACAGACTGCTACAGAAAATTCAGGCAGCATGTGCATCTAATATGAGACAGTTTTGCAGTTTTGTAGAAAACCCTGTCAATCATATTGATTTGTGTCAAATTAAGTGCGTGGATTTTTACTCTCTCTCTCTTNTTAATAAGTCTCTGTGAGTTTGGAAGCAGAAAATTAAACAAACCCTTTTCAATAATCACCTTAGAGAAAGTAAACTGTGGTCTTAATAATCAGAGAGGGACAATCATGTTATAAAATGTTATCCCTCGGATAAGGAATGCTTGCCAAAATCAAACTCGTATAAAAACAGCATAAGAGAGGTACCTTAACAGGCACAATCTTGATCTTCCAACCAATACTCTAAAATTAAGGGATAATTCCACATGTTCATTGGGTTCCAAAGTTTCTTATCACCTTATACTATTGACTGATTATTTTTAAAGTTCTGTTGTGAAGCAGGGAAATATTATCCTAATTTTAGAGAAATATATATCCTTATTTTATAGGTTTCACAAGTCTATCAAGTTCTCAATTCAGTACCAAATTGTTTAAAACATTCTTTCTGACTTGAAATAAAAAACCAAAAAAAACCAACCAAAACACCAAAACCCCAAAAAAACAAACAACAAATTTGTCTACTGTGAGATATTGCTTTAAATAAGGGCAGGGACAGCAGTAATACCGTGTTTGTTTAACACAAAATTATCAATTACTTAAATCAAAAGGATATATATATATATATGTCTGCAACAGAGAGCTTTTGGGTCTCAAACTTGCACACCCTATGAAGGTGAAGACAAAGGCATTTCAACTTTATAACACATTACCATCAGAATTACCACTGGGAAGTGTTATGGATAGCTGCATTCTTCTTTTCCCTCTTCTTTAGTTCAGATTTTGGCTGTTATATAACTAATGGTTGGTTTTGATACCCAGAGCAGAGAGCACTACAGCAATCTCCACTTGCAGTGATTGGAGAGCACTCAAAGGTATCTTGTCCTATCCAACTCACTGGCATGTAGAACAGCACCATTTTTCACAGCCACTCTTGTTAAGGTGACAGAAGAGGGAAGCCAAAATCATAGCCAATTAAGTATGTTCCAATAAGAAAGAGTAATCAACTTTCCCATATTTCTCACCTTTCCAGGAAAGTATATAAGTAGCAAAACTTTTTCATGTGCTCTTGATAAATAAGAGTGATCTACTCCCAGCTTTTACTTAAAAGCAAATCCAAGAGGACAAAAGAGTCCAAGAAGTTCATCCCATAAATAATTGTTTTACTGGAGTTGAAAAGCAAAGGAATCAAGAGATGTCTCAATGTTTCCTACAAAGAAGGATTTTTCTAGCCAAGCTTCACACATTGTCATATAGATGACAATACTATAAGCTCATTTTGTACTGTTAGGTGGTAAGGCATGATTAATCTAAAGGTATTTACTTTAAGATAGGTAATTGTGTCCTAGTCAAAACTACTTCTCTTGACCTGATGTTTAGTGATAGCAAAGAGAGTTTAGGGTAACTATATTGGACATGTGCGCATCCATTCAGATAAAGGCCATCTTGGCTTGATGAAGTCAACATATATATGTGTGTGTATATATGTGCATGTATATGTATATATTGATATAAAAAATATATTAGGGAGAAGACATGTTCTTTCTTCTTTTGCAGCACATGAATTCACTGCCTATGGCCTTACAGTTCATAGTAAGAGTGAAAACCACGAACAACCTCCAACATGAAATCACTTGCAGTGCATGGCATTTCCTAATTTTCACAGCTGAAATCCTTTAGACTTTGATGAACACTATGAACAGATATGAGAGTTTGTCCCCACCTCCACCCCCAATATACTCAGGAAAAACAAATAGCAATTCCAGAGAGACAAGGGCACTTCCAAATGTTCCCTTCCTGGATGACAGACTACTGTCTCAGTCCCTACCATCAGCACTTATTTAATTTGTCACCAATTTTTATTAGAAAGACACTGGGATACCTTGCTTTTGTAAATACTGCCTTACGTACAAATTTTTTTAGTAATGTGTTTTGCTGTGATTTTTTTGTGTAACACATTGAGGTATAAATGATCTGTCTTGTGTGTGTGTCTGTACCTGTGAAGGACTGCTTCCCATGTGGCTTTACTGAGAATTTTGCCAGATGCAGTGTTCAAAACAAGATTTTTGTGTTTAATTTCAAGAACATACTCTATTCACAATTTACCTTTTTGAGGTTCTGCTTAGATGAATATAATTAAAGGCTTTTTGATTGCATATTGCTTTGTACATGGTTAATTTGAAAAGGTTGCTGCAATACCCAACTCTTTCGTTGTTGTGTTGAAAATGTTACTCCACTAACCAGCTGTAATATCTGAGGGGTTACTTAACTTCAGACTAATTCTTCTAGACTTATGTCTTAGAATTCAGTTTATGTCCCCTTAAAAAATACATACATATGTATATATTTATCTCTAAATATATATTTTATATCTCATACAGAAGATGCCATAATGCCAGAGGTTTGTAAACACTCCGAATTGAGGACTTCGTAATCTGCCATTAAGTCTGTCTTCATGTCAAACTATACAATATGTTTCTCTCCAAAAAATACCTATACTTTATATTTTCTAATAAATCAAAATTTTTATGGTGGTCTTCAAGATGTATACATTTTATGTTCTTGAAATTGATTTTGATCTTATTCATTCTAGAAAGTGACCATATCTCCACTGACTTTATGTTACATTAAATCTGCTGATGCAGGCTAAGAATACAGATTTCTTCCTGTTCTGGGCTTTCCTGAAATACATAAAACTCACTGATCATGAAGGTATACATTATCTTTTATGGAACACTGTAGACGCTTAGTTGGCTAATAAAGGGTTACACAGACATGCTGCAGGTGGCTGAGAGGGAGTTTGGGAAACATTGGACTCAACTAGCTTGAGTTGCTGCAGCAGTACATGATAACAGGAGGTTGTGATTAGAAAGACATGAGAACAGGTGGAGTTTTCCCTTAAGAAAGCATCCAATAATATGCTTATGTTGCAGAATATGTATTAGCTCATTATATGCAATATAAGAATGTAATGTGTGAATCAATAAACCAATGCTTGCTGATCACTCATATTGAGAGAACAAGTCTCCCTTGCTGCGACAGAACACTGTTCAATAAGGTAATGATATTTCCTAATAACACACTTATAAAACTTATTCAGTTAGATGTCTGGTGTTACTAATACATTGTGAATAGACTAAGTGGTTTTTAAGGCTCTTTGTGCTCAGTAATACATAGAATGAAATAGTGTCAGTAGACAGGTGGTGTAGAAGTTGTGTAAGATGTTTAAGAAGATATTTGTCAAGTCTGAAGACAGTTTGTCTCTGCCCTGAGCATATGTTAGGGGTCTGTGCCTCTTGTTTTAAATAAACCAGACAGTGTAGGACAAGTTGCAGCCATCTAGCTATTCTTGTTGCTCTAGAAAGGTTGCAGAAATACTCTAAGTTCTTCCAAACCCCATCCCAGTACCTTAATCTAATCAAAGACAGTGGTACCCTCTGCTAAGGAAGTCTCTCTTATGAGAAGGAAAAGCCTTCCTCTCTCTCTTCCCAGTGTAAAACACCAAGTACAGAAGAGAGGAGGTTTTGCCCCAACATCATCATCTGTTTTAGTCAAGTCCCTAACTTGTTTTCCTCATAGACTTCTTGGTAAACAAGCTCTACCAAATATTTTCTTTAGGAAGAAAATTTATTTAAAAATTACATATACAAATACGTTTTATTTAAGTCCTTTACTATGTCTTCCTTAAGTTTTTAGTTATGGCCTCTCTTTTTCATATAAATCACAGGTAGCTTGTCTGTATTCATTTTATAATAATTTATATATATGTATTTCAATACAATAGCGCTCTATTTTAATCTTGAACCTCTTCCAGTTCTCACTAACACTTTAAAAATAATAAGGTCAGGTCTATGCAAATGACTTCTGTTCCTAGCCCAGCTAATACTGAGAAAGACTAAAATGCTCGACAACGACAATTTCAGCCCAAAGCGATCTGCAGATTTATTTTTAGGATTTGAAATTTTAAACTGAATACTTTGCTAATCAAAAAAACCTTGAAGTCACATCAGCATTACCAGGTCTTGCACTTTTACCACAAAAATAGCAATATTGAAGTCAAAATTTTGGGTTGACTTTCACAGGGACTAGCACTTGATTTGGAGTGTTGTCATTTTTCTACAACCCAGATTTTAGCACTATGAAACTGTAAATGAAACTCAGCTTTTGTTTTTTACTGTCAGCTTTTTACAAATGCAATTCTTGCAATGAAATCCAAGTGCCAAAACCAAATAAAACCAAACAAGACAACAAACAATCTTGTCAAGACAAAAGCAACAAACTCACTCCTCAAACTAAAACCAGAATGTATTTAGTGGGGATTAAAGTTGCATTAAATGTAGTCAATTCCATTTCTAGAGTCCTGGTAGAAAATACGAGAACACCTCTAGTTTTCAAATCTGTATTTTGAAATATGTTTTTAATCTTACATTTTATTTTATTCTCATTATTTTGAAGTATACATTTAATTTTATTGATGTGCTTAAAGTATTTACTATATCTCCCCAGCCTTTCCTTTTCTGAGCAATTTTGATTTTTATTGCCATCCTACATTTTTATTGATTTCTCTGTTCCTCTTTCCCTAAATTTTTTCAGTTTATGGTTGACTCTTTGTTCACATGACATTGGTTTATAGAGTAAAAAAGATGAGAGGTGATAACAGGGCTTTCCAGTGGTCACCTCATCTAAGCTCATTTGCTATCTGCACAAATAGATCACTAGCAGCATATTGACTGAAGTGTTTAAGCTTCAGGAGTTTTATCTCGCACCACTGACGTTAATGGAAGTTTCTGACTGACACAATAGATGGTGAATGAGGGTTTGTATTGCTACTCTATTGCACCAGTTTAAAACAGGCTTCAACTTCTCCACTATTTCTTACAATCGTAATCTGCTTGTTTTTCTGTAATGATTTCAATGTATTTTTTTTGTTACTTTCATCAAATAAATAGAGGGTTTGTGCAATTTTTTTTTTCAAAGAAAGGCAAGAAGCCATTTCACAACAATCTACATTGACCTATTTGTGAAATTTCCACAGATAATGTCAGTGCACCATTATGTTTGCTTTACTAAATTTTTCAAGCATCAGAATACTTGTATTAGAATTTCTGTGAGCACCTGCTTGATATCTATATTCAGTGTGGGGCATCTGTGTATGCACCCCTGAGAATAAGATCTGAGACGAGCTTTCAAGTACTTGATCATGTTCTGTTTTCTACTTAAATTCCTACCGAACCAAAATGATTGTTTTCTAAAATCATTCCACACACTTTAAATAACATTCCAGAAAAACAAATGTTACTGGAGTGTCTGTGGAAATTCAAGATGTTAATATTATACACAAGAAATGCAACAAGTAGACAGTATATGTCTAAAAGTCAACATATCAGGAGGTACTCTAGCACTTCTAGGGCCAATTTGAAAAAAAATAAATTTAAATGTATACCTACTTCAATCCTTCTATCTTTCTTCCTCAAAAAATACTGACATCTAAATAATCACTTAATGGAATTTAATTACTAAAACTCCTTTGGCATTTGACAAAATAGATTTGGTTTTGCTTTTTTTTCCTCTTTTATTTCTACTACCTGCAACCAAGATATGTTTATAATATTTATAGAAAATAATGCTTAATAAGATAGGAAAATTGGCATAGATGAAGTATGGACACATAGATGAAATTTTGAATAAATGGAGGAAAAGACCTGTTTACAGTTAAGAAGCATTACACTGCAATGTACTTCATTAGTTGACATTTTAAACATGGCATAAATTTTCCTGAGTTCAAGTGAGCACTGATCCAGTTGTCTGTCTTCCCATGCATTTATAGATGTCTTCTACCATTCTTACAGCTTTCTGAAAAAACCACCACATATCTGGAGAAAAGTCATTCTTACAACATGCATTCTTAACACCAGTATATCTTCCTCCTCCCTTTGGCAATAATATGCTGGTTTCTTGTATGATCTCTTCATCTGTTCATCTTCCTAGTGAACAATGGGGAAAATTATTAATCTTGCTGTCAACTGAATGTTCTTTAATAAATTATGTTTGCTGTCTCTAAGAAGCACTAGGTTCTCATTTACTGTATTCTTGTTCTTCATATGCTTGAAATATTACTTATTATTTATTGTAACCACTTGAGTAATTATTTTTTTCCTCCTTTTGCCCTTTTTAGTATATTTTAACTTCTTTTATCTTGTTTCAGTGTCTTAGTCCTTCTTCAGAAAAGGTGATATTTTATAATGTATCTGTTCTGCTGCCTTAATTTCTTGATGATTTTTGTTGTGAATCATATCTCTGTTCTGAAATATATTTGTCTTATAAACACATACTATGGTTTTTTTTAGTCAGAGAATGCAGATGTCATTTTCTTCGGAATGTACTGTTCTGAGAGAGGAGGAATTGATGTGTCCTTATGTCTGGCTACAGCATTAATTTTTCCTTTTAGATTAAGAATCATGTTTCCCAAAATTTTTAAATATATGAATTAAGATCTAAAAAATGAGCTTTATAAATAAATTTCATAAATTATATTTGCATATGCTAGGAGAAAGCAAATAGAGCCAAGTGCCCAGTAACACAGATGTACCAAATCCAGTCGTCTGGGATTTGCTGAAGTCTGAGAGTTGAACTTGTGCAGTTAAAGAGGTTTATAGACAGGAGAACCTATGACTTTCTGGGTTTATGTGTTACTTTTCCTGCTGCAATTCTTTCCTTCTACCCTACAGAGTAAAGTCAGCAGATGTGATTACAGATGGGATGTCCTTGAGAGAAGTAGGACTCTAAAACTCATAAATCTAGAATAAATTCTCTATGCAAGTGGAGGGTGGGAAAGTTTTCTTGTTATTTTGGATTTTTTTCTAGAAATTTCTGTAGAAATAAACAACAAGAGGATATGTTTTCTATTGATCTGGAGCTAGGTGGTCCATAATAGTATATGTACACACACTAATGACATGGAAATCTTTGCTATGAGGCCTATAATACGCCTCTGAAATAAGTATAGCAATATTTTAGAAGCCCTTGAAGGAGATTCTAAGGGGCAATAAACAAAAGGACATTTTTGCAGTTTTATTCAGTATTCATACAGATAAGTATCCTTTACAGGTTTCAGTAGCTCAAGCTCATTGTTGTAATGTACAAAGAAGAGTAGAAGGAACCCTGAACATGACATACATTGAATTTTTTAACTCCTGTCATTGTTTTTACGATCCTGTCAGCAAATTAATCACAACCAGATGCAAATTTGTTTAAAAATCCTATCCAGTTGACTTGGGGGTAGCAGGTTTGTTTGTGCAGAACACTGAGAAAGAAACATTCTGATATCTCTGAACATTCAGAAGGATATTTAATAAATATTTGCTCTTTTTAAATTCAAGAGCATAAAAAAATAATTTTCAAAACACATGTGAGTTTAAGTACCTGTCTTATATTAATTATTAAAGAATATATTCTTCCAAAGGTAGGTTTAGAACTCCAATTCTAATCCACTTGCTGCAATGGTATTGTTCATGAACTTGAACAAGAAATATTATACAAAACAGCTAACTAGCATGAATAAAAAGTAGCAATATGGAAAAAAATGTCTGGAAGGTTTGAATCATCACAAAAATAATTTTGCTGAAGCCCTTATATGTGAGCAGTTCCTCAAAAATTTATTTTTCCATTTTCTCGACCTTTTCCTGCTATCACGTCTATTGTCAGTTAAGAACGTGGATACTACCACAATACAAGTAAATACAAATAAAAATATGTATGAGTGAACTGAAATGTTGCTTCAATACCTCTTCATTGTCACAAACAGAGAGAGATTGTCTTGTCTTAACCATTAAAGATAATATTTTAAGGGGTTTTGGTATAGCAATAATTAATTATTTTTACTACTATTTGGCTTTATTAGTTAATTTTTTTATTAGTTTTATTAAACGTGCAAGGATACAGAGCTCCTGCTTTGGGACTTGTGTTCAATATAAGGGAAAAGGTCAAGATACCATGAAAAAATGTGCTTATCTGGATGACTCTTAGAGCTGGTCATACCTTTTATAAAAAAACATAGGAGAGAATTCTACATTTAGAGGTTCAAACTAATTTTCTTTCCCTGTCTTTCAGCAATTTACTTTTCCTAGACCTCTAGTTGAATTTTAGTTGAAACAGCAGACTCTATGCTAGTTGTTACATATTGACCTAAAATATGGCATTTTTGCTGCTTTTTATTTGATTTGAATCATGTAGTTCACCTGATTATGATTTTACCTTGCATTCATAGTTTTTTTGGTTGAGTACATTCATTGAAATAGTTTCAGTTTATCGCCTATTTAGAGCTCAGATGACAATAGTAGTGTACAGTAGGAAAGAGACTGACACAGGCTCTGGTAGCTGTTTTCAGAGTTCTGTTACATTTGCAATTATAGTTATGGTTCCCTAATTTTCCTCTTATAGTAGCAGATTGTTGTTGTGACTCTAAATATCTGTGTTCCTTATCCACCAAATTACAGTGTTGGGAGAAGTCAACCTGGAACAGAAAGACACAGTTTCTTTTAAACTAAAAAATTACTTATCTTTTCCATTATTGTCAGAAAGTTTAAACTCTGGATATGTTATGAGTATTGTTTACTGTTTCTCCTGAATTATTTTTTTTTAAGGTTTCCCTATTTGTTGTGGTTGGTTTGAAGCATTTTAACCCATCTTGTCCTTGGGGAAGGAATCTGAACAGAGAAAGTATACTTGCATTGTTTAGTTGTTCCATTTCTACTTCACTCCCCTCCACGTTATTTAGGTTTGTTTTTTTTTTTTTCCTTCTCCCTATTACATCATTACTTCAGAGGAAAATAGCTAGAGGATATGTTCTTCTTTTAATCTTCCTTTGCCATGTAATAAGGGGGTGGTTAGAGACTGGAGAAGGAAGAACAAAGAAGATATTGTAACAGTAGGAAAGCCATATTCAGATTCCTAAATTGCACAAAGAGAATCTGGCCAAGACTTTGTTAACATTTTCCATCACTTTTTATTGACCTCAGCTCTGAATCAGAAAACACCACCTGGATATACTGTCTGCAATGTATCCCAAAATAAACACTGTTGGTTACCACACACTCA
>VXAU01003262.1:23210-40446 GCA_013399695.1 Formicarius rufipectus | reverse complement strand
ATGGGGACCCCTCCCCGCTCCAGCGCTCAGCCCCCCCCGCCCCCCGAGAGCTCCATCCAGGCGTTGGGATGCCTCGGGATTTTGCTGGAAAAAGCCCAATTTTTGCGGAGGAAGGAAAAGCCCCCGGTGTGGCACAGTGAGGGTGGGCCTCGGGGCGGTGGAGAGCTCGGAGGAGAGGGGCTCTGCAGCCCAAAACCACCGAGTTTTCAGCCCTTTCTGAAAGGCAAAAACCTCCCCTGCCTGCTCGTGCTTCAAAGCCGCAGCCACTTCGGTGGAATCCTTGAAGCCTCCCGGTCGTTCTCAGGCTGCTCTGCCACCCAAAATTTGCTTTCCTGTGCTTTGCTTGTGATTTGAAATAGGTACAGGATTGTCAGGGATAACCGGGTGTTTTTCCATAAGGTGGGGTTGGTTGCACAGAGAGCTTTAAAAATACCCGAGCGAGGTTTTTAAATCTGGGATGTGAACAGATTTAAATCTTGGTCTTGAGGGGGTGGTTAAACCTCCTTTGGAAAGGAGGTGATAAACATAAGCAGGCGATAAACCCGCTGGATATGAAGCGCAGGTAGAGGGGAGAGCGAGGGACTCCTCTGTGGGAGCTGGGAAGGGAGAAAAGCGGGGAATGATGGGGAATCTTGTGACTTTGGGGACCCGGAGGAACCCGAGCAGAGAGATGAGTAAGTTTGTGTCATGTGACAGAAATACTGAAAACGTAAATCTCCTCTTAGATCTGCTGCCTGGCCCGGGGTTTGGCTCCAGCCTTTGGGGGGCTCGGTTGGAAAACGCCACCTCGAGCCGTTCCCACTCTCTTCCACCTCAATCCCGGCCTCCTATTCCTGTCTTCCCAGCCCAGTTGCTGTTCCTCAGTCCTGTTACAGCTGTGGGGCTGTAAATGGGATCACTGAAATCATCCCGGTTAAAAATAACACTCGGGGAGGGGGGAGGGGAGCAGTGGCTTTTTAAGCCAGTGTTGCTGCTGAGGAGAGGAGTGTGGAACAGCAGCCTTGGGATCTCCCTTTGGATCCAGGGATAACCAGCACTTGGACGCTGGTGGCTGGTTTGCTGCTTTGAGTCCTCTGGAGGGATTTCTCACATTGTTTGCCGTGCAGGGGGATTGCTCAGGGAATTCCTGGAGCGCTGGAGACACCCGGCAATGTGAAATCCTGCCCCTACTCCACCACGGAGGGCACGTCTGGAGGGAAGGGCAGGGAGCTGACAGGTTCCAGGTTGTAAAAGAAACACATAAGCCCTTGTGAGCTGCTCTGGCGTTCCCACGGGATGAAAAAACCCGGAGGGCGAGGTTTTTAACACCTCTCTTAACTATGTATCTTTGTTTGGGATAACTTTTAACACCCGGGGAATCGAGAGGGAGGGAAGGCTGGGAAGGGGAGGGAGAGAGGGAATGTTCACCCGCCTGGCTCAGGCTGGGAATCTCCCTGGAGAGGTTTGCTGTGGCTGCCGGTGCTCAAAGGCCCAGGGAAGGCACATTCCAGAAGATTAGAGGGCGACTGTTCTGCACCTTAATGGGGAGAAGAACAAGTAGCTCACCCACAGTGCTGTGTGGACAGGATGCTTTTTGTACTGGGAGTGGCTCCCTGATTGAAAAATAGGAACTGTGAGCAGATTTTTATTGAGCTGGGGTTGAGTCTGGACAATAAAAAGGCATTTTGATGCTTTTGGGGTCAAATTGCTTCAATTAAGGACCTGTTGGCTCTTTCTGCCTGCACCTTTTGCTGAGGTGAAGGGGAGCTCAAGAGAGATGTTCTGTTTTCATCAAACCTGAGAGTTTTGGCATCATGGTACAGTCATTGCAGAAAAGGGACTCTGTGCTAAGCCACAGACTCTGAATGTTCCAGATTTTGGGTAGGGCAATGCATGTGGTGCCACCTCTTGAGGATCCAGCTGTTGGTTTTTACAGCAGATCAATAGTTCCCAGCCCCTCAGCTCAGTTTGAGAATGGCTGGACAAGCAGTAATCCACATCAGGGACTTAAACCACTGATGCTCTCTGACCCACGGGGTGAGTTCTGAGCCTTTGACATCAGATTAATCCCAAAACCCCCTGAAACCTCTTCATTCCATGCAGCAGAAGTGGTTTGTTTGCTCTGGTGTTTTGCATCCTTAAGAGCAGAGTGGAATCAGGGCAGGCTGTGATGTTTAGTCAAGGTATTGCAAGGAAACACTTGATCACTCTCCCTCATACCATTAATAGGATTTTCAGCCCTCTCTGGAGAATTTTGGTCTTTCTACTCCAACCCTAAACAAAGGTTGGCTTTGGGGCAGGACACTTGTGTTGGCTTCTTCACCTAGAAATAACTTCAAGCATTTTTGTGTTTATGCTGCAGTAGTAAATGTTAACACTTATATGGCAACTCCAGGTGCTCTCCAGAGGATAAAACCTTTTATGATCCAAAAGGTGAGGCTGGTGCTTCAGTGGCAGGAGTGCCCAGGCTGGTTTCAAAGCCTTAAAAAGCTTGTTTGTGGTTCCTTGTGGCACTTTGGTGTCCAGGTGAGGGAATTGGGCCCTCTGCATTGGTTGTTTCTGAGCAAAGGACTGAGACTGAGGTCTGTCCCCTGACAGTGGAATTGGGGGGCCCTTTGGAGCTGAGCTTGGGAAGTGTCTGGTAACCCCTATATGGAATCTTGTCCAGTTCTTCAAGCTTTTTAGAGAATATAATTAGTGCTCTTAGGAATATTTTGGAAGCCTTGTAGAATTGTGTAACAATTACATAAACTGACAGCACGTAATTCCCATTAATCACAGTTGAAGACCCCCCCAGATCCTTAAATGAACTATTTCACAAGGATCCCTCATCCCAGGGGGGCAGAGCAGATCTGGAGCTGAAAGAGTCTCCTGCTCACACTCCTATGATTGTTCTGCCAGTCCTGTCATCTCAGAGCTTGAAACTTGATTTGTTGAGGGCGTGGGGATGGTTCTCAATGAGCACAATTAAGACTTTTGGGTGGAAATAGTTCATTTGCTGTATTCATCTGGTAGCTTGGGATTGAATGGTGCCAAGGCTGGTTATCAGTGCAGGGCACTCGGATTACTCAGGGGCAGGTCACCTTTTTCCACTCTGCTTTTGGCTCCTGGCAGGACTGGAACAAAGAGGGGATGTGTGGCCCTTGTGTTCTTCAGCATCACAAACAGGAGGACCCAGCAACAGAAACAAAACAGCTGCCTCCCCCAGCTCTTAAATTCAAGTTTTTCATGCTGCCAACCATCCCCTGTGTGGCACAGGGGGCAGAGCTCCAGAAAGGGGCACTCTTGTGTTCCAGCTTCCTTTAATTTCCCTGTCCATAAACTCCATTTTCCCAGAGAGTGGCATGGGGTGGTTATTTCCTTTCTTTGGAAACTACACTGAGGTGCTTCTTGATTGCCAAGGAATCTTATCTTTGAAGAATTTACAACCTGAGGGACAAGGCTCTTTGAAATCTCTTCTGCAGTCCCTTTCTTATGTCTTAAGGATCCTCTGGTATATTTAGCAATGTTTAACCTGTATCTGTTGCTTTTTATAGGTTAATTATACAGTCTGTGCCAGCCTAAGGAATGTATAGTCTGATCCTGCTGGATGCCAGTTAAAGATTAATTGTGCCACTCTTTGTGTGTAATCCTTGAAAAATGAGGCTTGATGGGTGTAGTATTTGTGCTCAGTATCTCCTGAGGAGAGGGGAAGTTGTCCAGGATAAATAATCCATGGTTGTGTTTCCCAGTGTTGTAACTTGCCTTTCCAGCATGTGAAATGAAACCTGAGCTTGCACTTGCAGCAAGTGAAACTAAACCTGAATTTGAGAGTTAAAGGTTTAAAGCTGAGTGTTCAAATCTGGTGCTTCCCAGCCACCACCCTAGGGCTCTCCTCATGCCATCAGCTCAAAAATAGGAGGTGTTTTGCCCTTCTGCCCCCAAAGGGCTGTTCCAGGCCTGGAATTGCCCAGGCTGGGGGGGCTGCAGTGCTCCTGAACAAAGGGATGTTCTTGGCTGTGTGGATTTGCCACCTCTGACCCCCCTGTGAGAACCACACAGGGCCTGGATGCTCCTGGGAATGAAGGGAATTTTTCCAGGGGGCCAATTAGTCGTGGCCTTGCTAATTTTACTACTTGCCTCCCAGAAATTTGCTGGAGGTGCAGATTAATAAATCTCTCGTTGAGGGTTTGGATTCTTAAACAGAGACACCC
This sequence comes from Formicarius rufipectus, assembly GCA_013399695.1. Taxonomy (NCBI): domain Eukaryota; kingdom Metazoa; phylum Chordata; class Aves; order Passeriformes; family Formicariidae; genus Formicarius; species Formicarius rufipectus. Next base: position 36,274 of record VXAU01003262.1, on the reverse strand, counting down.
TAGGACACAACTGAGGTAATTTTACTTGTCTATTTTTAGAGGGTAAATTGCTAAAAACACACATGGCTGTTACAATGCTGCTCTTAGAAAAGGGCTGTGGAGCTGTTGGGACAAGATTGGAAATATCTGGTCATATTTATGGCTCTGGAGAAGTAGTTTGGTCTTGGGGAGGGCTCTGGATGCTCCTCATCCTGTATTTCAGGTAGGCTGGCATTCCACTGAAGCCATTCAAATCCTTGTTCCTGCTGTCCTAAGAGGGTTTTCCCATCAAATCCTTTCCCACTCTGATGAAAACCTTCGAGTTTAACATTTTTAGCTCTTCTGCCATCAAATGGTGTTACCTTGGCAAACTTTTTGGGACAGCTTAAACTGTTGTCTCCAGTTGGGTGGAATTTCCCCCCCCTATGGTGTCAGTGTCTGGCTGATCTCAGTAAGGATTTGAATTCTGATTCATTTACCAGAGTTTCACCAGAAGCAAGAGGTTTATATCCCTTTCCTTCAGGTATTCCTGTTGTTCACCTGATTTTAAGTGTCAGCCCTGTGTGGAGCTGCTCACTGCGGGCACTGGGATCTTGTTCTCCCCTTGATTAACCTCCTCTTGCTGCAGAGTGAATTTGTTATGTTCTGGAACAAGGTGAAGCAGGGTGACAATCCCACACTTCCCCTTTGCTAATTGCTTCTACCTTATGCAGAAAGATGCTTTTTTTTTTTGCCCTTTAATACAATTTCATTCAGGAGAACCACTCCAGGAGCAGAATATCTGCCTCGAGCGTGGCAGGAGCAGAAATGGGAAAGCAGTTTTGAAGTCTCACTGGCATGAGCAGAAATAGGAAAGCAGCTTTGAGGTCTCACTTCCAGAGAAATGCAGAGATTCCTTCTCAGGGCATCCCTGGTGCCTGCAGTTTTAAGCTGGAGACTCTTGTGCCATCAGCTGGTCAGAAGTTGAGTATGTGGGGCAGGTTTTGGTCCTGTTGTTGTTCTCCCAGGTGTGTCTGTACCTCAGGATTTCACTGGCTCAGGGGGAGGAGGCTCCTGCTGGAGTCTCTGTGGCAACAGGAAAACTGACTTTCCCCTCTGGACTGAATTCTGGGATTCAGAATTCCTGCCTGCACCAGGAGTTTCATCCTTGGCTTTTTAGGAAGTGAAGGATGAAGGTTTTTCAGCCTGCTGGTTCATTTAGGCCTTTTACACATTTCCCAGTTTTTGCACTCCTGGAAAACTGGCTTGATATTGGTAGAAAGTAAGGGGGGGAAAAAAAAAGCCTAGATATAGGTAATTTTCTTTCTAAGGAGCTTCTGAATTGTCTCTGCTTCAACCTAAACTTTCTTATTTTGCAGGCACAGTGCTCCCCTGAAAGTTGTGTCCTCAGAAGAGGCTGTTTTTTAAAGATCAAGCCCATTGTTAAACCCACATTGTCTGCCATTTGGACAGCTCTTAATGCTGCTTGAACTCCCAATCCAGAGAGATTTGGGTTATAGTTTGAATAAAGGTCTCTAGACATTTATAAAAAGCTTTTCTCACGCTGATTTTTCTGTCTTTTAGAGGACCTTGAAAAACCCCAAACCCTAAAATTGTGATAAAACCCACTGGGCTTTGGTTTTTGATTTGGGGAAGAGTTGTAGCTGTTCAGTTTCATGGGCACACAATTGAAAAAAAAACCCAAAAAAAAGTAAGATTTCAGGCTGTAAATCTTTGCTGGAAGCATCAAATCTCCCCCTGGGTCACCTCAGCTGCTCCTTTTGTGCTTTGCTTTCAGAACCAGCTTGGGTTTATTGGGGAAAACTGGTTTGGTTTTGAATGCCGTGAAGAGCCAGTGTGGCTCTGCTGCACCTCTGGGTGTGACAGCACAGCAGGAGTGGGAGAGATGCACTCATAATTGCACTATAATGACACCTGTCAGAAGGTTGAAACCTCTGGAAACATCTCTTAAACAATGGCAGGGCTGGGAAGGAGCCAGAGGTTTCCTCCAGGAGCAAAGTCGGTGGCTGAGGTTGGACAGGAACTCCTGGTCAGCTTGGGGTGTGTTCACCCACCTACTGTATGCTTGGATCTCCTTGGAAAAGCTGGTGGGAACCCTTTGACTCACAGATGGATGTGGAAACACCTCGTGAGTTACACATTGAAGTTTCTTAAGCTTCTTATCACTGACTTAGCCTGGAATCTGGTTTTTATGTCCCAGATGACTAAGGGGCCGTTCCCACAGCGAGCTCCTCGTGGAGTATCTGCTTCCTGCTCCTCCTCTCCCAGATCCCAGCCCCTGGTGGCAGAGGGAGAAGTGTCAACTGGGACACCTGAGCCTTTTATTGGGGCTTGGCATGCAATGAACCCATTGCCCTGGAGATGCCAGCAGGGCTGGGCACACGGGGCACTGGGGAACGGGAGGAGCAGCTCCCGTTGAAAAAGAGGACACGGAGTGGGGTGGGTTGAGGTGGGAGGGACCTTTAGGACCATCCAGATCCATGCCCAGGTTGCTCCATCCTGGCCTTGGACACTCCCATGGATGGGGCAGCCCAACCTGTGCCAGGGCCTGCCCACCCTCCCAGGGCACAATTCCTTCCCCGTTTGCCATCCACCCCTGCCCTGGCAGTGGGAAGCCATTCCCCTTGTCCCTTTTCATTCCATTCCAGTTCCAATTCAAGCCATTCCAGTCCCTTGTAAAGAGTCTCTTTCCATCTTCCCTGTAAGTTCCCTTCAGGTCCTGGAAGGCCACAGTGAGGTCACCCCAGAGCTTCTCTTCTCCAGACTGGACAATCCCAGCTCTCCCAGCAGAGCTGCTCCATCCTCTCTGCCCATCCTGGTGCCACCCCTGACCTTTCTCCAACAGCTCCATGCCCTTCCTGTGCTGGGCCCTCAGGGCAGTTCCAGGTGGTTCCTTCCCCATTTGGACAGGGACACCTGGAGCAATGTGTCCAAGGATTAATGGGCATTTTAAGGGTATAATAGTGAAGGAAAAGATTAATTCCATTCATTCCATTCATGATGAGTGAAGGAGAAGAGAGGGCTGGAAGTCCTTGTGCTCTGGGGTAGGAGCAGTTTCTTTGTGCTCATGTTAAACTAGTTGGCTCTTCCAGAAGTTTTTCCTCCTTTGTTTAAAGAACTGCTCATCTCTTGCTGGAAATCACATGCAGGACTAGCAGCATTCCCAGCTCCATCCAGTGATTTCAGCCACAAATGTCTACATAATTCCCAGTTTTAACTCCCAAATATTGTAATTAATTTCTATTTCATTTGGATTCCCTTGCATTCACACAGAAAGCTGGCACAGCCCCCCAGTTTATCCCTACCCTGGGAGCTGGCACTGGGTAAGTAAAGCAGAGTGTGTGGAGCCAAGAGCTTGGCAGGAGGGAAGCTCCCAGGAAAAAGGGAAGGAGGATCTCTTGGCAGATGTTTCCATCCTAGGGAGGGCTTGCAGTGTGGAGCACCTACAGGGGTGGTTTCTGTTCCTCTCCCAGCCCAGGTTTCTGCTCTGGTATGCTGTAGGTCATCTCCAAAGGAGGCTGGAGGGCTCTCCATGGGGTTTATTGCTCCTGGACTCCCAGGCATGTCCAAGGGCTCCATTTTCCAGCTTTCAGACCCCTCTTCCCCCAGCAGTTCATTCCCCTAAATCATTTCCAGTGGGATCAGTAGGCCTGGCTGGCTGACCGCGCACCAAGGGCTCCCAATTCGCGTGCTGCCCCCACTCCTGACCACCAGACTCCATCCCAAACCCCTGATGGAGGGGTTTCTGCCCTTCAGGGAGCTCAGGGGAACAGGGAATGCCCTTTCCTTCCTGATGTTCATGGAATTTTTCTTGCAGGTGAAAAATGCCACCAACCAAATCGTGATGAACTGCGCTGACATCGACATCATCACGGCGTCCTACGCGCCCGAAGGGGACGAAGGTAGGGATGAGCTCTGTTCTGGGGTTCTGGGAGCTGCTGCCAACAGCCCACAACTCTGATTCCACAGTGACATCACAGCTTGATAAACTCAGGATTTCTTATCTCACTTCCATGCTTGCTTTCCTGACTTTTTTTCACCTTCTGCTCCCCGTTGTTGCTGAGGGATGGTGGCCAAGGGTGCTGGGTTTGACGCTGCTGCTTATCCTGGTGTTGCATAAATGTGTAACAACCTGATCTGTACCCTTGGATTTGGGATTATTGGCAACATCTCTGGCAGGGATTAGGTGAGGAATGCCTTGATAATGGCCTGCAGTAGGAAATAGCCACGGGGAAGGATTTGGAAAGTGCAGGAGACACTCCATTGGTGTTTAGCAGCACGTTCTGAGTGCAGGACAACAGGGAAAAGGGAGTTGAGGGGAGGACACAAGGACTGGGATCCAGCCCAGTGGAAGGCTGGAAGTTCCTGGGGAAAGGGAAGCAACTCTGCTCTGGTCCGTGACTTCCCCAGTTGCATTTTGAGGAGATTTGCAAACACTAGAAGGGGTTTAGCAGTTGAACCATGACATGAAGGAGGTGTGGAGAATCAGCCCTAACAGTGGGCAAAGCCTTCCTGGTTTTTCTTCTGGAGCTTTTTCAAGCCCAGCAGCTCTTGGATCCAGCTGTTTCTGAAGCTCTTCAGAGAAAAAAGGACTCTGCTGAGCTCCCCTTTCCCCCTTCTTTCCCCCTTTACCCCTTTCCCTTTCCCTTAAGGAAAGTGTCCCTTTCTGTGACGGAAACTCCAAAATGATGTCATGAAACACTGTTAAAACCAAAGTTGTGAATTATTGGAATGATCTTGGTGATGGAGAGGAGGAAGGTTTTCCTGTGGTTGAGTTTAAAGTTTATCCAACAGCTGGATAAGGTTGAAGAGAAGGGCTGTGTCTGGACATTTAGAGGAGAAAAGAACTTCTGGGATGGATTTTATAGGGATAATTCCAGTGCTGTTGACCCATGGCTGATAGATTTGTTCACAATTGGCAAGTGGCCAGGTTGGATGGGGCTCGGAGCAACCTGGAAGGTGTCCCTGGGACTGGATGGGCTTTAAAGTCCCTTCCAACCCAACCCATCCTGGGCTTCTGAGTGAGTCTTTGCACTGAAAGTGGCTCGTATTTCTTTTTGGGTTTCACCCACTAAGAAAGCCCCCCGAGGGCTCCTGGAGGGCAGCAGAGCTTGAGGAGCTCCGGGGTGTGCTTGGAGAGCCGAGCTGGGCGCAGGAAGGGGAATGAGCAGAGCCTGGAGCGGCTCCCGTTTCCCCCGGGAAGGGGAGGGAGGGAAGGGAGGGCTGTTCCCTGCGTGCTCCGGGCTGTACCCTGGCACTGCAGCCTTTCTCACGCTGCGCTGGGAGCTGAGGGTTGCCAAGCACTCCTGGAGCTCTTCCTCGGCCTGAGTAATGAGGAGATAACGAGCCCGAGGAAGAGCTGAGTGTTGGCTGGAGCCTGGTCCCTGCCACGGGCCCAACCACCCAGCAACGGGTTATTTTCCATTGAGAAAATGAAAATAAAGGGGGGAAAGTGTCTGGGAATAAAATCTCTTAGCAGTGGCATCAGAAAATACCCGCATAAAATGGAGAAGATCTGTTGTACCTTCCAGGTATTAATAGTAGAACTTAACAGAGACTTAAACCAAAGCATTCTGGAGGAGAGTTTCTGTGGCTTCAATTCCTCCTGATTTACTAATCCAGAGCATTCTGGAAGTGAGTTTCTGTGGCTTCACTTCCTCCTGATTTACTTAAATCAGAGCATTCTGGAAAAGAGTTTCTGGGTCTTCAGTTCCTCCTGATTCACTAATCCAAAGCATTCTGGAAGTGAGTTTCTGGGGCTTCACTTCCTTCCTCCTGATTTTTTGGCTAGCCTTGAGTGTGACCCTCTGCCCCCCGGGGGTTTGAGTACATCACTCTGGCACTGACAAACTGTTGTCCCCCCCAAATACTCCAGGGGCAGTTTTGTTGCATGGGCACTACAATTATCCTCAGGCTCCCCGGGGTTCAGCCACAGCTCTGGGCTTGGGGAGGTGCCAGCCAGGGAACATGGCATGGAATGGGCTGGCACCTGTTGATACAGCCCGAGTCAGTCTCACTAATGCTTCTATTGTGCCCAGCTTTGGGATGGGAATTGTATAACTGCTCTCAAAAAGAGAGGGTGAAATACAGTCCTGGGAAACCACAGGAATATCACCCAGTTCCTTGGGATGCAGTTCCTTAGGTGAGCCTGGTACCAGCTGCCTGCAGAGGGTGTGAGAAGTTAGGGGTGTTCTCTCCTTTCAAACTCTTCTTTAAATCCTCTTTTAAGATTCTTCGCTAGTGAAGAATTGTTACCTCTCAGTTCTGTGTCTCAGTGGGGAAGAATTTGTCTCACCTTTGTAATGTGAGAGAAGATAGAAGATAATCAGTTACTTTTCTTCTTTCAAAGTGTGACCCAAAAGGTGGCTGTGGGAAACAGGCCTTGTTCAGCACATCCCTGTCCCTTGTTTAAGGGGATCACCTGTTGGTTTTTGTGCAGAATACCTAATTATTTTCCTAATAATTCCTGTTAATCCCATTGCTCTGTGGCTGTACAAGAGCCCTTGGCTACAGCTGTGGGCTCCTTGTCCCCCTGTCCACCCTCCTGGAGATGGATCCAGCAGAGGGTAGGACTTGCCCTTTGGAATTTTAATGCAGATTTGCAGGGAAATCAGATTATTGCCCAATACTTGTCGGGAAGCTGGAGGGAGGATCTCGGCAGCTTTAAAGTCAGAAGTGAAGAATTCTGCTGCGTAATCCTCCCGGTGAGGAGCCAACCAGGACTGGAGCAGAACCACCCCCGTTTCATCAGCAGCCCCGTGCAGGGATTTGGGATTTGGGGGTTGTGGCTTTGCCGGGTGTGTGTGCCAGGAATTCGGTCATGGAACAAAGCTGCTCCAAGCCCCGAGCCTTCCTGCAGCTTCTCCCACCCATCAGCACGAGGTGTCGGGTTTGGGGAAGGGCTTTTTTTTTCTTTCCCCCCGCCCCAGGAGCTGTTTTAGGGCATTTCTAACTCAATTTGAGCTTTTAGAGGGGGGTGCAGGTTGGCTGGGCTCAGCTGCCCTTCAGAGACATCCACCAGCAGGTTGGGGTTTAAGGGGTTGGATTTCAGACTCTCTGAGTGGGAAGGACTTTTGAGCTCCCTGGGAATCTCTCCTTCAGGCAGCTGTGAAATGGGGATGGAGTGAGGGAGTCCTTAGGCTTGGAATCAGCTCAGGTTCTGGGGGGATCTAAAACAGCTTCTTCCATTTAGAGGTGCTTGGAGGGGAGCAGTTGGTGACTTCACACAGGCAATCCCAGGCAGCTGCAGTGATGTTTGTTTAGCAGGAATAATAACCCAAAGTACAACTTTGGGTTGTACTTCAACCTCTTAAAGAGGCTTTGAGGCCAGAATTATTTTGGTCTCTCCCTTCCTAGTGTAGGGTGCTGGTTAAAGCAGAGGCTCAGCTGCTGTTTGAAACCAGGAACAAACTGAAAACCACCCCAGAAACTCCTCAGTCGCCGTGGGAAGCTGAGCAGGGATGTGTCTGAGCAGTGCCATGTCCTGACAGTCGTGGCACAGCCTGGCAGGGGGCTGCTGTGGGCAGGGCAGCAGGGCCTGCCCTCACTCCCTGCCTTCTCCTGGCATGCCTGCCTGCACTGCTGAGCAGCCAAGTGGATCAGGAAACTGCCTCTACAAGGAGGGGGGAAAAAAAGGAGGCAGCTGGGAGACAAATCACCTTCCTGCTCCTGAGGGTTGTGTGTGAATTCCAGTGGCAGGAAGGGAATGGGAATGGGAATTCCCACCTGGGGCCAGGTGGGAAAAAAGGCTGCTGTTGCTGCCTGGAGTTGTTCAAACCAGTTGGGAATGTTCCTTTGTTGGGGGAAAGGTCATCTTCATCCTCCTTTTCTGGAGAGGACTCCACATGGCAGAGTTTTAATGCAGGTTTTTAAGGAGAGGTGGGGTGTGCTGGCCTGGACCGGAATATCTGATCCATGGGAATCATTCTGACTGGTTGGGGTGTTGCAGCCACTGCTTGGAATCCCATGGAGATCCCTGAGAGGGGAGCCTTGGAATCTGTGCTTGTTTGGTGTGAAACCAGCAGGAGAAACGAATCCAACTCAGAATGGGATTGCAGGTCAGAAGAACAATTTAATAAAAGATCACCAAATACACTGAGACAGAAGGAAAATCCCTTTGTGCCACAAAAAAACCAGAGGTACAGCCCAGCCCAGTGGGGCAGGAGCAGGATGGAGCTCCCCAACCCCTGTGCTGAGCACCACGTGGGGCCCCTGAGCTCAAAGTAAGAAGAAAGGAAGGAACCTGCTGGTGACAATGATGGTCAGGCTGGTGGCAGTGCCAGTCCTGGTGAGGTTCTGCTCCTCCTCTGGATCTGACCAGAGATCCCAGTCCCAAACCCCAACTTGGGCTCAGCTGGGAACGCCCAGTCCCTCCCCCAGGGTGGGGAGTTCCACAGTGGGTGATTCACTCTGGGAGGTCAATCCTGGCATATTTTTGGCATCCCTGCTGGCCCCTGAGCAGACCTGACCCCTCAGGTGGGGGTGAAGGTGCTGGTGGCTCCTGGAGGGGAGTTCTCACCCCTGAGTCATTGGTGTGCAGACAGGAACCCTTCCTTATGCCACAGGAGTTCCCAAACCCCCCCCTGTGCCCTGAGGGGTGGGGTGTGCCCTGGGCAGCTGCTGCCAATGCTCCATGGTGGGAAGTTCATGAGAACAATGCCACGAAGGGTTTAGAACCCACACCCACCCAGTGCCAAACTGGTCCTGGCTACCAGAACCAGGCCACCATCGCAGGGCAGGGGGCACTGGGTGGGCACAGGGCTGGTTCTGCAGCAGCAACAAGTTTAATTGGCAGCACAGAAACCCCAGTGCCTCCCTGGGACTGCAAGTTCATTAAGACACCACACCTTAATTGCCTGGGACTTCTCCGTGGTGATCCCACCCCCAGTGGGGATCGTTGATCCCTCTGGTCACTGCACGGGAGGTGCTCTGGGAGGGCTGGCATTGCTCTCCAAAGCTGGAGTGCAGTGATCCAAGTCCTGGGATGGTGATCCAAGTCCTGGGATGGTGATCCAAGTCCTGGGATGCAATTTGGAGGTCTTTTTTTTCCCCCCCTCAAAGCCAGGGAGCAGCAGCTTTTGGATTTTCTCCTGCAGCTCAGCCCGCACTGGGCACTAATGTGCTAGTGATTAACTTGCAGCCTCCCAGTGCCAAACTCTCCCAAGTCTGCAGGCTGCCAAAACTGGGCTGTTCTCCTCAGGAGCTTTTGTATTCCACTGGTAGGGAATTCACCCAGCCTTTTGCTGCAGTCACATCTTTGTTGGAAGCAGTTCTCTGACACTGTAACAAAAAGCATTGTTGATGGTTTTCCGTGGTTCTTTTTGCTCTGGATTAAGTTCTTGGCACTGAGGGGTCAGTTGAAACGACAAAATGTAGCTCCGAGTCTTTCATTTATGCTCTGAAATTTGATGTATAAGGAGCTGCTTTGAGTTGGAAAGCCCTGGAGGTGTTTATCTTCCAGCCCCAGTGATGCTCAGCTCTGTCTCTCCTGGTGCAGTTCAGAAAGCTTATAAAGTAGCAGATCTCCAAACTCAAACACGCTTAAGAGCACTTCACTTTGGGGAGAGGAGGAGGGGGAAACTTGATCTCCATTGTCAACCTTTGGCAGAAGATGCACATAACACACATTCCTCAGTTGCAGGAGCTTGGGACTCTGATCCTCAAGTCCTGCTGTTTGTCTCCAGGATCAGCTGGTTGTAAAAAAAGATAAAAACACTTGTGGTTTGCCGTGGTCCTTTTGAAACCCACAGAGGGGAGTGTTGCTGCATTCCTGAGCTGATCCTTATCCAGCCTTTCCTCAGGTGTTCACTCACCCTCTGAGCACAACCTGCAGCTTGTCCAGCAGCAGGATCCCTGCAGGCTGACACATTCCCAGCAGGAATCCAGGCAGCCCTTCCCTCTGCCCCGGGGCACCCACAGGCTGCTGCGCAACAACAGGTTTGTTGTCTGCTGGACTCAGGGTATCCAAATTCCAGGGATCTGAAGGATGGAGTCAGCAAGCAGCTCCTCTCAGCTGCTGGAAGCCCACTTGTATATGAGGGTTGTCCTCCTGCAACTCTTCCTGCAGCTCAGTTTTGGCCTCAGGACCTCCAGGGTTAGAAGAAGAAAAGCCCAGCCCTTATTTTCGGTGTTCCTTGTCCAGGGTTTGCTGGGCAGTTGGATGTCCTTGGCGTAGACTCTGCTTTAAATGCTCCATCTCATCCCTCTTACAGTGGATTTTCCAAATGTTGGAGCTCCTCAGCACAGATCAGGAGTCTGAAATTCTTCTGTTTGACCCTGTGAAGGTTTTTTTTTTTCCCTTGCATTTGTTTCTGCACTGTATTTTTTGCAGCTATTCCTGTGTTATTTGAGCATTCCTGTGTCCTGCACCCCAGGCTCAGCTTAGACCCTGAGCAGAGCTCTGTGAAATCTGCCCTTAGGACTCATTCCTTCCCTTCATTTCTGTGCTCTGTGAGCACAGGTTTAGGGCTCAAATGACACTCTCCCAGAAGAAAAAAACAAACCAGCACTTGGAATGGTAGAACAATAAAAACGTGTTTCCAGTTCCTTTGGCCCCGTGTGGAACAGTTGGATGAGCGTGCTGGAGTGTGCTGGGGCTGACACCCAGCACCTGCCTGCTTGGAGTGATACCTGAGCCTGGAAAACGAGTCAGGTTGTGGCTGAAACTCGTGTTGCAAACAAGCTTCGTTACTCAAGAAGTTGGTTGAGTGGCAAGTTTTCCTTTTAGGGTGAAAAGGAGGGCTGGCTGTGTCCACGTTTGCCAGGGGAAGGTGCTGCTGCAGAGTCCATTTGCTCCTTTGTTTCAGGGCAGGTTTCAAGTTCTTCCAGGTGATTTCTCCAAGGTTTTGGCAGGGGCTGAGTTGACAGAGGGAGCAGGACTTCCAAAGTGGTGTCCTGTCAAGTCCTGCCACATGTTTTTGGCTGAAGGATCAGAGATCCACATCACGTTGGAGGCAGCAAGTGGGACTTGAAGTGGGAAGGAAGGAGTTTAATTCCCGTGGAGGTTCCCTGTCCCTCCAGCTTGGCCTCATGGTTTGGGTGTTTGCATCCACAAATAGTTCCAGTGCTGTGTAAATACCGAACTGCTTCATTTTGGAGAGATCCACAGTGGGTGATTTACTCTGGGAGGTCAATCCTGGCATATTTTTGGCATCCCTGCTGGCCCCTGAGCAGACCTGACCCCTCAGGTGGGTGCATTTTGGGTACCCTTGCTGAGCAGCACAGGAGCTCCAAGGCAGGGCCCTGCTTCTGAAGACAGATTTGAAATAAAACCAACATTGTGTCCTTCTTTGTGGTTAAATCCAAGCAAAGTCCCCCCCTTGCTGTGGAGATTAATGTGCTTTGCAAAGGGAGAGCCACAAAATGGGTACATAAATCCTAAACATCCTGTTTGGGATAATTAATAAGGGTCCTGCTGCACTGATGGAAGCGTTTCCTATCAAGGGGGATTTGGGTGCAGTATTTCCCCCTTTGTTCTGTAGCAGCTGTTCCCACCATTCCTGGTCTCCAGATCCTGTTCTTCCTGCTGGTTTTTGATGGATCAGCTCAGCCTTCACTCCTGGGCATGGCCTTGGAGCTCTGACCACGAGGAGGGTGTTCCTTTGCTTCATTTGTGTCCTGGATTATTCAGGATCCCCCTTGCTTTGCTCAGCAGCTGCAGCACGTTGGGTTCAGCTGATGCAGTGAATTTGACATGTTTTATTATTTATTATTATGATATAAATGTTCCTGAGCACAGAGCCATCTCTGGGGCTGATTGTGACCCCGAGTGCTGTGTTCGCTTTTCCAGAGGTTCACGCCACAGGGTTCAACTATCAAAATGAGGATGAAAAGGTCACTCTCTCCTTTCCCAGTACCCTGCAGAAAGGTAAGAGCTATTCCCCTGCTCCCTGCTGCCTCCAGGCCTGGCTTTAAGGTGTTTGCACTTGGAAAAGCTGCAGTGGGGCAGCTCTGCCTCCCCTGAAGTTCCTGAGTGTGGGTGTGGTGCTCCCTGCACAGTCTGTCCACTCCTTTGGGCTTGGGAATGTGGTTTGGTTAATGGTGCTATTTGCTTCCAACACCTGAGGTGGCTCTGATTGTTTCCCTGCTGTTGGGACACGGTTCCTGTTGTTCCTCCTGAGCTGTTCCCTCCTGAGCTCACTGGAATTACTGCAGGATTTTCCTCACCTTGGGATTCTGTAACTGCTGCAATGCCTTGCTCTGAGGAGCCCATGGATTGAAACTGCTCCTCAGCTGAAACAAAGCAGTTTGATTTCACCTGGATGCACACAAATTGCAGATTTTGGGATGCCCAGCTGGAGTGTTTGCTTCTGTGGGATCTTGGCTGCTGCTCTGGGCAGGCTCAGCTTTCCCCTTTTGCACTGAGACATCGAGGGCAGAATAAATCCTGAGACTAATTGACTTATGGGCTTGAGCAGGGCCAGGGCTCCATCTTGGCTTGGGAGTGGATTCCAGAAGATGCTTTTATTGCTTACATCCCATATTTCTGCAAACTGCAAGGGAAGGATTGCAGGGTCAGACTTCAGGGGTGGCTTAAGGTTGGTCTGTCCTGGTTGGGCTTTGAGTTGAGAAGGTGAAACTGAGCAGTGCAGCAGCCTCTGCCCCATCCTAATAATCCATGGGGAGCCTGGCACTGCAGCAGCCTCTGCCCCATCCTAATAATCCATGGGGAGCCTGGCACTGCCTGGGATGCCCCTGTGGGGTTTGTTGTGTTCAGGGTAGTGGAGGGCCTGGCACAGAAGGGCTGGAGGAGGAGCTGAAGGGCCACCTTTCCAAGGGGCAGTGGGCCAGCCCAGCCTCACCTGGACCTGCAGACCAAACCCAGGGCTGATTCCCATCTCAACATCCCTTCTGGTTGTGTTGCAGGGACAGGGACACTCAAGATAGACTTTGTAGGGGAGCTGAACGACAAGATGAAAGGCTTTTACCGGAGCAAGTACAGCACCCCCAGCGGAGACACTCGCTACGCCGCCGTCACACAGTTCGAGGTGCCAATCCCAGCCCCTTTCTCCCCAGCCCTTTCCCCCCCATCTCCTTTCTCCCCATTCCCCTTTCCCCCATTCCCCTTTCCCCCATTCCCCTTTCCC
>VXAU01003262.1:581-23116 GCA_013399695.1 Formicarius rufipectus | reverse complement strand
CCTGAGTCATTGGTGTGCAGACAGGAACCCTTCCTTATCCCCCAGGAGTTCCCAACCCCCCCCCTGTGCCCTGAGGGGTGGGGTGTGCCCTGGGCAGCTGCTGCCAATGCTCCGTGGTGGGAAGTTCATGAGAACAATGCCATGGAGGGTTTAGAATCCACCCCCACCCAGTGCCAAACTGGTCCTGGCTACCAGAACCAGGACACAGAACATCCTGTGCATGGTGGGCTCGGGGACAGTGAATGGTGGGGCTGGCACAGCCCCCAGGCAGGGATGGGGCTGCTGTGGGGCACAGCCTGGGTGTGCACGAGCAGCTCTGGGGCCACTCCTGGTCCCACAACCTCTGGCCACCTGCATCTTTTGAAGGGCTTTATTTCCTCTCCCAGGGCACTGGGCCTTTATCTGATGTCTTGGTGCCATCCCAGCCCCCAGCCAGGCTCTGTGGTGTGGAACCCTGGCCAGAATGGCAGGGATTTGCACCATGTTGTAATCCTGCAGTTGTGTGTCTGGTAGCACAGACCAGGAGCCCTTCCCTGGCACATTCCAGATGGTTTCTGGGAGCAGGGATAGGGTAAAAGTGGATGGTGGTGTGTGCAGGAATGCCTGGGTGCCCTCTGAGCTCTCACATGACTGAGCTTTGCTCCTCTCATGACTCTGCTGAATTCTCCTCAGACTCTCCAATTCCAGAGGCCTCTGCAGCTGCTTTTTTTTTCCCAACCAAGAATCAAAGGCCCTGATGCAGAGACCAGGAGTGGCAGTGATTCCCCCACTTCTTGCTGTAAAATTTGTGTGTTTTCCTGCCACAATCTCTGTGGTTTATTCTGTTTCCTGCTCTTTTTCCAGGCCACTGATGCTCGCAGAGCTTTCCCTTGCTGGGATGAACCTGCAATTAAAGCAACATTTGATATCTCTTTGGTGGTTCCTAAAGACAGAGTGGCTTTGTCAAACATGGTGAGTTCTTGATGTGCAAATAAACAGTGCTTTAGATAAAGCTGTAATAACACCAGCTGCCTAATTGATAATTAATAATGTGTCTTGGTAGCAGAAGTAGGGTACAGGCTGTCTTGCCATTGCCAAGGAGCAATAAATGCTGAGAGCTTTGAACCTGATCACATTTGGTGTCAGATGCACAAAACCTGAACAGGCTGGACAAGCCTGGTGGTTAAAAAAATGAAATATTATAATAATAAATATATATGTGTAAGATATGTACAGCTACTATATCTTATAAATATAATAAATAATACTAAACCTTGGCATATGTCAAGCCATATGCTGGTTGATTAAGTCTGACTGGGAAAAGTGGGTTATCCAGAAGCACTTGAGATAAATCAGGGAGTTTTCTGCTCTGGAGAATTTCTGTCCAGAGCTGGGATGAAATGTGGAAGCAGAAGTACCTCTGTCACAAACACCAATGGGCCTTGTTGGTTTGCTGCTTGCACATGTTTTTAGATGATGTTGGTGCAGAAGAGTCAGTTTAAAAATGGACCTTTTTTATTGCTGCCTTTGGGAGTGACCTGTGAAGTCTGGCCTGGCCCTGCCCACGTGGGTCCTGTCTCAAGTGCAGGCTTCTGTTCCAAGCAAAAGTTGGGGTAGGGACAATGTTGGTCTTGAAGGACAGAAGCTTTGGCAGTAACAGAATATGACATTTATTCCAAACCCCCACAATTTAAGTGCAATATCTGCAGTGAGACAGGGCCTTTCCTTCAGGAGTGGAACCACACCACATCCTGCCCTTGAAACCTTCCCCCCCTCCATCTGACCCACGAGGATGGAGGAGCTGCTCCATCATCCAGCACGTTGTGCAACCCCAGTTTCCCTTCCCCCCCACCTCATGGAGCATCTCCTTGTGTCTCCCAAGAACGTGGTGGACAGGAAGCCCTACCCAGATGATGAGAACCTGGTGGAGGTGAAGTTTGCCCGGACCCCCGTGATGTCCACGTACCTGGTGGCCTTCGTGGTGGGCGAGTACGACTTTGTGGAGGCCAGGTCCCAGGATGGGGTCCTGGTGAGGGTCTACACCCCTGTGGGCAAAGCAGAGCAAGGAAAGTTTGCCTTGGAGGTAAATGAGCTCAGGGTTGGGTGGGGTTTGGGGTCCAGGGGTGGGTTCTGCACATATNCAGGTCCCAGGATGGGGTCCTGGTGAGGGTCTACACCCCTGTGGGCAAAGCAGAGCAAGGAAAGTTTGCCTTGGAGGTAAATGAGCTCAGGGTTGGGTGGGGTTTGGGGTCCAGGGGTGGGCCCTGCACACCCCCCTGCCACTCCCCCAAATCTGTGGGGTTTGGGGGGTTCTCAAGGGCTTAAAAAGCCTGAGCTCAACTGACCCAGTGTCTGTGGTGACCAAACATGGGTTTTCATTTGGTTCTGATCTGCTTTAATGTCTCAGAGAGATCCAGTTTGGTGTCACACAGACTTCCAGCTGTGCACAAACCGGTGTCTGCAGTCACTGAAACAAAAGGGTTAACTCAGTTCTGATTTGCTTTAATGGCTCAAAAAGGCTGAGCTTGTCATTAAAGAGGATTCCAGTTGTGGACAAACCAATGTCTATAGTGACCAAAACATATGGTTTGACTCAACTGATCAAGCTGTGATTTGCTGATTCCCTGATTAAGTTCTGATTTGAAGTTCTGCTGAAGTGCTGATTTCTGGTGAAGTTTGCGTTTTGGAGAAGTTCTGATCCACTGGTGTCAGCTTGGGACTGAAGATGATGAGGGGTCCTGGGAGAAAACAGGGCTGGGGAGTCTTCCAAACCATTGTGCTCTGGGAGTGGGGCTTCTGGAAGGAATCTTTGTGCTGCTTTTTTAGTTTCAATCATGAATTCTCCAGTTTTCCCAGTTAACAGGACATTTCTCCTCTTGTTTCTTACAGGTTGCTGCTAAAACTCTGCCTTTTTATAAGGACTACTTCAATGTTCCTTACCCTCTTCCTAAAATTGATCTCATAGCTATTGCAGACTTTGCTGCTGGTAAAGTAACTCACTTTGTTGATGAACTGTATCTAATTTGAATTTGAAATGTTTAGGAAGAGGTGTGTATCCATATCAATAAACCTTTGTATTTATTTTATAAAGGTGCCATGGAGAACTGGGGCCTTGTTACTTATAGGTATGCTGTTAAAATACTGTCTTTCCCCCCTCTTTGTTCACTAATTCTTGGAATAATTGGATTAGTTTTAGGGAGCTGTAATTCCTGGGTTTCATCCCAAATAGGACAGAGGCAATACCTTCAATTCTTGCTTCGGTTTGGATAATTCTGGTGGTGTCGAACAGCTTAGAAAGGCAAAAATCAGCTGTTGCAGGTACTGTCCAAGGGTGTGAGGTTTTTAAGGCTCTGGCAGCACTGCCTGTTCTGCAGGAAAACTTTCCTGACCCCCCTTTTTTTATTTTTTTTTTTGCCTGGAAAACTCTGACACAGCTGGAAGAGTCTCTTGTTTCACCTCGTAGGCAAGTTGGCCAATTGAACAAGCACAGAGTTGCCGTGTGGAGATGAGCAAATCAAAGCCATTAACTTGCCTTCCTTTTCAGTCCTAGTTTTTTTTTCCTTCTTCTGATCAAGCTTTTGTCCTTTGGCTTTGCTGTTCCAGTGTCTGTGCTCATTGTTGGAATGATTTCCCTGCATTTTGAGTAACATTGGGCTTGAAATCCTGACACGGTTTTAATTCCTTCTGCTGAGCTTTTAATTTGGCTTTAAAAATTGAAACAGAAAGGTTTTAAGGTTTCAAATCTATTTGTCTTCTTGTTGCCATTCTGATGAAATCTGATCTTTTATTCCCTAAAACCCCAAAACATATATGTTTATTCTGGATGAGGAGAATTTTTGGAAGCCTTTTCTTGATGGTGCTGTTCCTTTCCCCCCTTGTGCTGAGTTGGGAGGCACCTGCTCTGCTCAGGGGTTTTCCCTGGATTTGCAGCATTCCAGGAGTTTTGAAAAAGTCCTGCTGGTGGCAGGGGGTTGACAGGGGAAGGTTTGGGCCTGATTCAGGGAGCACCAGCGGAGAAGCTCCTGTAACACATCTTGGAAGAGCCAGAATTCCTTTGGGAATGAGGGAGGTAGGGATGACGTGCTGTGCATCCATCCTGCAGCTGAGCTGCTTAGATTATGTAGGTGAGCTGGTTTATAAATAAAGGATGAACTTTCTCATTCCTGCCTGGCTTTTTTTCCACTTGCATGCCAGAAGGAATTCCTGCTCCAAAGCATTCCAAGAGCTGTGGAACTTACCAAATGTCTACACTGATGTAGCTTTGGGGTGTTTTTTTTCAGTCGTGCTCATCACTTTTTAGCTTATTTAGGTGATTTAACCTACTTTTGCTTGTGGTTTTTTTTGCCCTGGGCTTGTGCCCCCTTCTCAGTTCTCTCTCTCTCTCCAACACAGGGAGACTGCTCTGCTCATTGACCCCAAAAACTCCTGCTCTTCATCTCGCCAGTGGGTTGCTCTGGTTGTGGGACATGAACTGGCTCATCAGTGGTTTGGAAACCTTGTGACCATGGTATGTAACAGCTGAAAACCTCAGCAGCATCTCTGCTTGGCCCCTTCTGGCCAGCACAATATCCTAGTTTTTTCTGATAAATGAGAAGAATCCCAGGGGAAGAAATGGATTTGGGAGCAGTTACATTACCAGAGGAGTAAGAGAAACAGGGAGGGGGGAAAAACATAGAAATCCAACCTAACTGGCCCCAAATCCCCTTTGCAGTTTCACCCATCCTTTGGCACCAGATTGGGAGCCTTGTCTGGGAAACAGGTGCATCAGGAATGCAAAAGCAGATTGGATGGTCTCCACTCCAAAAACAAAGCAGGGCTGATCCCTGTGGAGTTTGTCCCAGCTCTCCTTGTGGAAATTCCACCCTGCCAGGGGGAAACGTTTCACTCAGAGCAGAGAGAAGCAGGAGGGTTTGGGGGCTGAATCTGGAGGGATCAGTGACACCAGGGCCATGCTGAATTATGCCTTTTGCATTTAAAAATTGGTGCTTAAAGCCTGGAAAAGGGTGTTTGCTTCCTCATGGCCCTTTTCCTTGCTTTCCCTACCTCATCCAAAAGTTACAGTGAAAGAATTTTAAAATGCCAGTGTCACATTCTTATCCTAAAGAAACAAATTCCCCTTTTGGCTGGGGAGGAACAGCTTTGACCTGTTCACCAGCCTTCAGGTTTCCACAAAACAAACTGATGTTTCCTGGGTGCTGATGGCTCTTCTTGCCCCGATGATCCTTTATAGAGATGAACTTGTGCTTTTTAAGCCTCCGATTGGCACCGAGGGAAGCCCCTCTTTGCTGCCCACTGCTCCCTGCCGGGTAGAGCTGTGTCCTTCATTGCCCCTCCTTGGCTCTGCAGGAATGGTGGACCCACCTGTGGCTGAATGAGGGCTTTGCCTCGTGGATTGAGTACCTGTGTGTGGATCACTGCTTCCCAGAGTACGACATCTGGACCCAGTTCGTGTCCGCCGACTACACCCGGGCCCAGGAGCTCGATGCCTTAGACAACAGCCACCCCATCGAGGTGAGTCCTGTCCCCTCCTGCTTGCATTCCCTGGGGTCCTCAGCCCTGGGCCAGCTCCTGTCCTGCTCAGGAAACAGGGAGGAGCTCTGGAGTCCTTCCTGCCACAGAGGGAGAGCTGGAGTGGTGGTTGTTCCTCTGCTCAAGGATCCGGTTCCTGATGGTTGAAAGAAGAGTTTGGTGGGACCAGGGGTGGGAAATGGCCTTGCTCTGTCAGCTCATTCTAGAGGGATTTACTCCCTGAGAGTGTTCTGGATTGAGCAATCCCCATAGGTTTTATTGCTCTGGGGGAAAGTGCTGAACCCAAATCCTGAAGCAAGAACCCCAAGTCCCTTTGATTTAACACAAAACCCCAACTTCAAGTGTGTTTAACCCACAAACCCTGCCATAGCTGAGGGAACTGAAAACCCCAGTGCTGGATGGAGCTTTCCCTGGGAGAAAAGCCACCTCCCAAACACCCCAGCCAGCCAAATGCACTGAGATCCTTGTCCCTGGGGGCTCTCCTGTCTCCCACAGGTCAGTGTGGGCCACCCCTCCGAAGTGGATGAAATATTTGATGCCATTTCCTACAGCAAAGGAGCGTCTGTGATCCGGATGCTGCACGACTACATTGGGGATGAGGTAAAGGGGTGGGGCTGGAAAAGCCACGTGGGGGTTTGCAGAGCTTTTTTGCAGTTAAAAAAAACAAACCACAACAAACTGGTTTTTGACAGCAAATTAAATTTGTGAGTTCTGTGGTTTGAAAAATTCTCCGGTTCGTTTGGGGCTCTGATCGAACCTAAGCTGGGAGGAATAAGATAACGGGGAATATAGGAGGAATGGGATGATCCCCAGGCTGATTCCTGGGAATCAGGGCAGCCCAGTGGGGGTGGGAGAGCCCTCTGCTCTGCTGGCATGACATGAGCCCTGCTGTGTCCCCAGGACTTCAGGAAAGGGATGAACCTGTACCTGACAAAGTTCCAGCAGAAAAACGCAGCCACAGGTAACTGGGGGCCCTGGAGTCTGTGGGAAGGGGCATTTCTGCAGTGCTGGAGTATTAAACAGCCCTTTTCCCACCTGAGAGAGCTCAAATTCCAGGAAATAACTGCCTCGTTTCCAGCTCTGTGCCCTGCAGAGCCAGGATCCGGCATCCTTAGGGATCTCCTGCCTCAGGAGGGGCTGAGGTGCTGTGGAAAGGCTGGTTTGCCTTCCCCACACCTGCACAGGAAGGGAATTTGGAAGCAGAGTGTGTGCTCTGCCAAGGGAGCCTTTTGCAAGCTGCCCTTGGGGTTGTGTGGGGTCAGAGAGGGCAAAGTCTTGTCCAACGTCCCCTGGGGCTTTCTTTGCTTAAACCTTTTTGTGTCAGTGGGAGTGGAACGTCGAGCTCTGCCAGCCCAAACCAGACTGTGCTGTTTGCTCAGCAACTTTCACTTCAGGTAGAAAAGAATTGAAGGAAAAGATGCTTCTATGTGAATATTTAATGTTAATTTTATGGTATTCTTTGAATGTGTATTGATTGCTTTTTGCTCAGTAGTAAAGAAGCTGCTTCTCCCCTCTCTTCCCCCGTGAGTGGTTTAAACTATTTCCCTTTGCCTTGCCTTTCATCCGTTCCAATGCAATACAAGCACACCCCAAAGCATAAAGACCAACTGGAGTAAGAGCCCAACCCTCCCCTGTGGTGCCCTTAATAAATCCTGACACATCAAGACTCTGGGAGTCCTGAGTCAGACTTTTCTCCTGCAGAGGATCTCTGGGAAAGCCTGGAAAAAGCCAGTGGCAAACCCATTGCTGCTGTGATGAACACGTGGACCAAACAGATGGGATTCCCCCTCATTTATGTGGAAGCTGAGCAGGTAAAGACAACCTGGGGCCACCCCAGAGCAGCAGCTCTGCCTCGAGCTGGGCTTTAGGATCAGCTTTGGTGATTTAAAGCTGCTCCTTGAGCAGTGCAGGGGTCGCTTTGGGTGGTGCCAGCGCCGGTTCCGAAGGGAGGAAGGTGCAACTTCCTGGTCCAAATCCATCTGGAGTTATCCCAGGAACTCCCTGGCTCTTTGGAGTTTGCTGACAGAGCCCGTCGGAGTGTGTGGAATGTGTGCTGGGGGAGGGAGGCTCTGACTGAGCTCATCCTGCTTCTCATTCCACCTCAATTATGCTTATTCCACAAGAATTGCAGGGGGAGGGAGGATCTCTGGGAGCAGACTCAGCTGAGAAACGGGGCTGTGTGTTCTGACAGGAGCAGGGATTTGTGCTTTGGAATGATTCCCGAGCTAGGACCTCTTCCCAGAGGAGAAAACAAGTCACCCTGTTAAGCAGAGGACACACACAGGGATAACAGAAGCTGAAATTGGATGTTCTAAAAGTTCCTTCCTCTCTTTCCTTTCTCTTTGTCTCCAGCAAGAAGATGACAGAGTGTTGAAGTTAGTCCAGAAGAAATTCTGTGCCAGTGGACCATATACTGGTAAGATGAGCAGGATAATCCTTCTTTTTCAGGGAATGGCAGCAATTTTAGGAGGTGGATCCAAGGGGCCCTGCTTGGATCCAGGTGGGAGAACTGCAGGAACTCTGAGGCTGAAGCCTTCACACACGTCCTGCTCCCTAGAGCAGAATTCCCCTGCACTCCTTGGCTCCCTCTTCCTCCAGAGATGTCCACTCTGGGGCCAGTGCTGCTTCTGAGCAGTACAAGTGCCTCATGTGGAAGCCACCTCTGCTTGAGACACAGGTTGCACTCGCCTTCCATCCTTCCTCACGTGAAAATCTTTGCCTTCAAAGAGGATTCAAAGATTCTTGGGGTTTAACCCTAAAATTGTCATTTCCCTTCAGTTTTGTGCCTCTTTTCTGTTTCATTTTGAGTAGCCAGTGCTGCACCTGCAGCTGGGACCTGTTTGAACACCTTGCTCCCCACTGCTGTGTTTTCCCTCAGACCTTCCTCTCCATCCTTTCTCCTTCCAGGGGAGGATTTCCCCATGTGGATGGTGCCCATAAGTATTTGCACAAGTGATGACCCCACCTGTGCCAAAATGCAGATCCTGATGGACAAACCAGAGCTCACCGTGGTTTTGAAGGACACCAAACCAGAGCAGTGGGTGAAGGTGAGTCCTCAGGAGGGCTGGGGATGGAGTTTGGTGCCTCTGCAATGTTCCCTTGCATTTCATTTCCCTCTTCCCTTTTTATCCTTTCCTCTTGGAGTCTTGAATTCCTTCTGGAGGGGCCTCTCTGTGCTGCTGTGGGATTTTTTGGCTCCTCTTTGGACACTTCCTTAGAGGAGCCTTTTCCCTTCCAAAACCACTCCAGACTATGTAAACTGGGACTTTTTAGGAATCCAGGCCTGTGCAATGAGAGGCAATTTTGGAGGAGAGATGATGGGGTGGCTTTTTTAGTCTCCCATGGCAACCAGAGTTGAGTTGAGGTCCAAAATTAGCAAAATTAATGCTGTTTATCTTTCATTAGTGGGGAGGGGTTTTGGTGGCCACCGCCAGGCAAAGGTGCAAGTGAAGAACCAGCAGTGCCTGCTGAGCTCTGCAGAGAGGGAGGGGAAAAGCTGGGGGAGAGCTGGGAAAATGGCAGAGGGTTTAGAAGCTGGGAGGGAATTCTTTAAAAACAGAACTGGAAAGCTGAGAGAGAATTTAAAAGCTGAGAGTTTAAAAATAGAGAATGTGAAAAGCTGAGAGAATTTTAAAATTGGGAGTTTAAGACCAGAGAGGATTTAAAAGCTGGGAGAAGATTTGAAAACTGGGAGAGGGTTTGAAAACAGACTTTGAAAACTGGGAGAGGGTTTGAAAATGGAGAGACTTTGAAAAGTGGGAGAGACTTTGAAAACTGGGAATTTAAACTGGGAGAGGGTTTGAAAACTGGGAGGGACTGAAAACTGGGAGAGGATTTGAAAACAGACTTTGAAAACTGGGTGAAGATTTGAAAACAGAATTTGGGAAGTGGGAGAGGGTTTGAAAACTGGGGCTTCGTAAAGTGGGTGAGACTTTGAAAACTGGGAATTTAAACTGGGAGAGGGTTTGAAAATGGAATTTGGAAACTGGGAGAGGATTTGGAAACAGACTTTGGGAACTCAGACTTTGGTTTGAAAACTTTTGGTTTTCAAACTTTGGTTTGAAAATGGGGAGGCTGAAAACTGGGAGAGGGTTTGGAAACTGACTTTGAAAACCGGGTGAAGATTTGAAAACAGAAAATTTGGAAAGTGGGAGAGGGTTTGAAAACTGGGACTTTGTAAAATGGGTGAGACTTTGAAAACTGGGAATTTAAACTGGAAATTTAAACGGGGAGGGAATTTGGAAATAGACGTTGGAAACTGGGAGAGGGTTTGAAAACGGAGAGGCTGAAAACTGGGAATTCATAAACTGGGAGAGGATTTGAAAACTGGCTTTGAAAACCGGGTGAAGATTTGAAAACAGAAAATTTGGAAAGTGGGAGAGGGTTTTGAAAACTGGGAATCTCTAAACTGGGAGAGACTTCGAGAACTGGGAGAATTTGCAAACTGCGGGAGAGTTTAGAAGCAGAGCCCCACCGGAGGAGCTCCCCCTGCCCTTCCCTCCGAGGAAACATCCCTTTCCCCATCCTCTGCGTGCTCTGGGCTGGCCGTGCCCACCGTGGTGCCCCTGCAGCCCGTGCCCTCTGTCCCCGCAGCTCAACCTGGGCACCGTGGGCTTCTTCCGCACTCAGTACAGCGCGCCCATGCTGCGGGCGCTCGTCCCCGCCGTGGCCGACCTGTCCCTGCCGCCCGTCGATCGGCTGGGGCTGCAGAGCGACCTCTTCTCGCTGGTGAGTGCGGCCACGGGGTGGGGGGGTCGGGGCCGGTACTGTTCAGTTGTTGTGGTTATTGTTGGCGTTGTTATTGTGATTATCTTCGTTATAATTGTAATTGTTGTTATCGCCGTCGTCGTTATCGTTGCTGTCAGCATCACTGTCAGCAGCAGCAGCATTGTTGTGATTACCATCATTAGAATCATTATCAGCATCATTATTATCATTATCAGCATCATTAGAATCATTATCAGCATCATTATTATCATTATCAGCATCATTAGAATCATTATCAGCATCATTATTATCATTATCAGCATCATTAGAATCATTATCAGCATCATTATTAATATTATCAGCATAATTTGAATCATTATCAGCATAATTTGAATCATTATCAGCATCATTATTGTCATTATCATCACTATCATTATTGTCATTATCATTATCATCATCATTATTATCATTGATTATAATAATTATTATTATCATTACCATCATTATTACCATTATTGTAGTTATTATTACCATTATTGTAATTATTATTACCATTACTGTAATTATTATTACCATTATTACAATTACTATAATCATTATTACCATTATTATAATTATTATTATCATTATTATCAGCATAATCATTATAATCATCATCATTACTATCATTGTCACTATCATCATCATAATTATTATTCTCATCATTACCATCATTATTACTGTCATTATTATCATCATTACCATCATTATTATCACTATCATCATTATTATTACATCAATATTATTATAGGTTTTATTGTCATTATTATCAGAATTATTATTACTATCACTGTTTTCATCATTATCATAATTATAATTATCATCATTATTATTACCATCATTATTATCACTATCATCATTATTATTACATCAATATTATTATAGGTTTTATTGTCATTATTATCAGAATTATTATTACTATCACTGTTTTCATCATTATCATAATTATAATTATCATCATTATTATTACCATCATTATTATCAGCACCATCATTATAGTAATTATCATTACTAACATTGTCATTATTATTGTCATCATTATAACTGTTGTAATTTTATCAATACTATTATTTTAAGAATTATCTTTGTTTTATTATTTTAATAATTATTTGTGTTTTATTGTTATATTTTAATCTTTTTATTTCATCATTATCATCATTTTAGAACTCTGACTATGGACGGTATATTTGTCACCAGTAGCATTCATTTATTCAAAACATCACTACTTACTAGAAATATTATTCCTTACAAGCAGCCTTGCTCATTAACCACATTGATTTCTTTAAAATGACCAATAAATAATACAAAAATGACTAATTAACTCTTAATGAACCCCCCCCCAGGCCCGGGCCGGGCTCATCAGCACCGTGGAGGTGCTGAAGGTCATGGAGGCCTTTGTGAACGAGCCCAACTACACCGTGTGGAGCGACCTCAGCTGCAACCTGGGCATCCTGTCCACCCTCCTGTCCCACACCGACTTCCACGAGGACATCCAGCTCTTCATCAGGGACATCTTCTCCCCCATCGGGGACAGGCTGGGCTGGGACCCCAAGCCTGGAGAGGGTAGGAGACCTGGGGGGCTTGGGGAGCTCCTGGGATGGGGTTGGAGGGAGAACTTCTCTGGAAGCCACTGGGAGATTTGGGGAACTCCAGGGTCAGGGGTCCAGGGGGAGCTCCTGGGGAATCCACTGGGGCCTTTGGGGAACTCCTGGGACAGGGAGAACTTCTCTGGAAGCCACTGGGGGATTTGGAAGACTCCAGGGTCAGGGTTTTGGGTGGAGCTCCTGGTGAATCCACTGGGGGATTTGGGGAACTCCTGGGACAGGGAGAACTTCTCTGGAAGCCACTGGGCAATTGGAAGACTCGTGGGTCAGGATTTTAGGGGGAGCTCCTGGGGAAGCCACTGGGGGATTTGGGGAACTCCCTGGGACAGGGATCCAGAGGGAGCTCCTGGGGAATCCACTGGGGCCTTTGGAAAACTCCTGGGTCAGGATTTTAGGGGGAGCTTCTGGGGAATCCACTGGGGGCTTTGAGGAACTCCTGGATCAGGGATTCAGGGGGAGCTCCTGCGGAACCCAGTGGGGGTTTTGGAAAACTCCTGGGTCAGAGTTTTAGGAGGACCTTCTCTGGAATCCCCTGGTGGGTATGGAAATCTTGTGTGTCAATCAGGATTTCGGGGGAAAACACCTGTGGAATCCAGTGTTGGTTTTGGAAATTCCATGTGTCAGAAAGTCAGGATTTTAGGAGCAACTCCTGGGGAATCCAGTGGTGGCTTTGGAAAACTCCTGGATCAGGGTTCTAGGAGAACTTCTCTGGGATCCAGTGGTGGCTTTGGAAAACTCTGAGCCATCAGGATTTGGGCAAGGGGAGAGGAGGGAGGAAAAGGAGGTATTTTTGTCCTTAAGCCCAGACACAACCCCCCAAAACAACCTTCTGTGATGCACCAGTTAAAATGGGCAAACCTTTCTGTGCCTGCCCAGCAACTGGTAAAAATTCCCTGCCTAACTTCCCATCTGCTGGAATGCAGGGAAATCCTTGGAT
Organism: Formicarius rufipectus; assembly: GCA_013399695.1. NCBI lineage: Eukaryota > Metazoa > Chordata > Aves > Passeriformes > Formicariidae > Formicarius > Formicarius rufipectus. The sequence continues at coordinate 10,321 of VXAU01003262.1, read as the reverse complement.
TGCATGGAAGGAAAGTCTTTCATGTGCATGTTTCCTCGCCCTGTCAGTGCTGGTGTGGGTAAAGGGGTTAAAATTCCTGACTTCACTGATGTTTTAGACTTCCCTGTTGTTTTGGGGCTGGAGTTGTGTCTTCAATAATGACAGTTTTGCCTCCTCCTTCCTCTCAGGTCACTTGGATGCCCTTCTGAGGGGTCTGGTCTTGGGAAAACTGGGCAAAGCTGGACACAAGGCCACGCTGGAAGAAGCCCGACGCCGGTTTAAGGAGCACGTGGAAGGCAAACACCTCCTGTCAGCTGATCTGAGGAGTCCTGTAGGTTCTGGCACATCCTGGGGCCCTAAAAAACTGTCCCTTCCCTGTTCCCCTTAGGAGGGAGCCGGAGGAAGCCCAGTGGCAAGGGGTGAGAGCAGCTGGTTTGGGGCAGAGGTGGTGGGAGCTTGGATCCAGCTTCCAGAGGGAATGGTCCTGGGGAGGAGGATGAGACATCCCTGTGCTTGTCAACCTGGGGCTTTGGAATTGCCAAATTCCATCTGCAGCCAAGGGAGAGGTGAAGGAGAGGCAGCACCTCTAAAGCCCAGTCCTAAAACACACAAGGGATGGGTGCTGGGACCCCTCAGGTGTGTCCCTGGTGTGGATTCCCACCCAAATGGGTACCAGGGGTGGCAGCTGGGAGGACACTCCTTGGCTCTGCTCTCTCCTAGGTCTATGTGACAGTGTTGAAGCACGGGGACAGCTCCACCTTGGACACCATGCTGAAGGTGGGTGACACTGGGGCTGGCTCCATCCCTGGTCCCTTGCTGGTGTGAAATTGCCACCTAGTGGAGTCTTCCAGCTCTCCTTTTGGGCTGATCCCTCCATGCTGCAGGCATGGAGGAACACCTGACCCTACACACCACCTGACCTTTATATAAACAGAGCTGCAAATCAGTTTATTCCTAATTTAATTCCTAATTTAATTGGTGCTGATGGACACAGGAGGAGTCTGTGGTGGGAGGGAATAACTGCAGGCTGAGTCACCAGCCAGGTCAATTTGTCACGTGTTGGGCTTGAAGATGAATTAGCAGCCCTCCAAAACCCCGTGGGTTCATTAGGTGAGGAGTCAACCTGTTTTCTTTTCCTCCTGTGCCCCTGTTCCCTTTGGCCCTGAAGCTCCACAAGCAGGCAGACATGCAGGAGGAGAAGAACAGGATTGAACGTGTCCTTGGAGCCATCTCCCAGCCAGAGCTGATTCAAAAAGTTCTCACCTTTGCACTTTCAGTAAGTCCACTGGGAAAACTGTTAGGAAAATAACAGTAATTATGGGAATAATCCCAATATTAGGGTGTTCCTTCAGGGCACTGTGTCACCCTCCCCTTGTGGGAATGGCAGGTGTGTCCAGAGCACTTGGGAAAGGCCACTGTGGACATCAAATGTGCTGGAGCAGGAGAAATCATCTCTTAGTGATCAAATCCTCCAGTTGTACCTTGAAATTCTTTGGGGGGAAAAAAAACTTTCCTTGACAGATTAAATCTTTGAATGTTGTGCCTTAAAATTTGGGAGGGTGGCAAAAGCTTTTCTTGAGAGGTGGGGAGAACAACAAATGTGCTGGAAGAGGAGAAATCACCTTAGTGATCAAATCCTCCAGTTGTACCTTGAAATTCTTTTCTTTGGGGGAAAAAAAAGCTTTTATTGACAGATTAAATCTTTGAATTTTAAAATTTGGGAGGTGGAAAAAGTTTTTATTGAGAGATGGAGTGAACATCAAATGTGCTGGAGCAGGAGAAATCATCTCTTAGTGATCAAATCCTCCAGTTGTGCCTTGAAATTCTTTTTTTTTGGGGAAAAAAACTTCCCTTGATTCAATCTTTGAATGTTGTGCCTTAAAATTTTGGGGTGGGGGGGGGTGGCAAAAGCTTTTCTTGAGAGGTGGGATGTAGAAATGCCCTAAAGCCAACCCAGCCTGGCAAAGCACCAGGATTTGTTGGGAGAGCCTGGAGCATCCCGTGTTTTTCCCATCCCCAGGAAGAGGTACGTCCCCAGGACACGGTGTCAGTGATTGGAGGAGTGGCTGGAGGCAGCAAGCAGGGCAGGAAAGCTGCCTGGAAATTTGTAAGGGACAACTGGGAGGAGCTTTATAATCGATATCAAGGTGGATTCTTAATATCCAGACTAATAAAGGTACGTGGAGGGGGTGAGGGGAAGCCAAGCCTGAGCTGCTCCCTTGGGAATGCTGAGGGCTCAGCCCTGGCTTGTGTTGTCTTTCCCTGCAGCTCACAGTGGATGGATTTGCAAATGATAAAATGGCTGCAGAAGTGAAGGTAAGAAATTTGAATTAAAGAAGGGATGAAGTCACCTGTGTGTGACTGGGAGCACCGAGGGGGGAGCCAAGAGGTTCCATGGGGGTTTTGTTGCTGGACTGTGGCTCTGCCCTCTCCTGTCCCTGGATGGCTTGGGGTGGGAGAAAAGATCACTGAAGTGCCTTGAATTTGCATTTTCAAAGTAAGTTGCAATTCCAGTGATTTCTGTCTCATGTGATTGGATAAAATCCAGCAGTTTGGCAGCAGATTGAGCCTCCCCAGGTTCCCCCCCCTGAGCTGGGGCTCATCCTCCCCAGGCTGCCAGAGCACTGGGGTGACACCCAGGGGCAATTCCTGCCAGGAACTGGCTCAGTTCCACCCTCTGCTCCAAGTTTTCTGTGCTTTGACTCAGGTCCCTGCAGGGGCTCTCTGGACTTGGTGGCTCCAGGAGATGTGATTTTGTTACACCCCCTTGTCTTGGTGGAGTTCTGGGAATGGCCATGGGCTTGATGAGTTATTCTTTCCCCACACTGGTACAGGAATGACTTCTTGGAGGAAGAAGCCATAAAGATATGGCACTTAATGCTCATTTTTCTAGTAGGAAAATAGGAGGAATTCTTGTTCCAGAGCTCAGCTGGGCCATGAGCCCACTCTGCCCTTTTTACCATGTTTTACCATCTTTCCTTTGAGAAGATTGAATAGATTTTACAGAGAACTCTTGCACTGTAGATAGTGGGGTTCTTCTTAACAAAAACACTTCGCAAAACATTCACCAGGAAAATCATCCCTAAGTAAATCAATCCCAGTCCCTTTCCAAGACGATTCCCTGAGCCAGCACGTGTGTCTGAGCCCCCGTGTCACCTCGTGGCCACCTTGGTGGGAGGTGAGGTGCCAGATCCCAGGAAAAGCTGCCTGGTTGGAGGCAGGGATGGCTCCTGGCTGGGCCATCCCTCTCCTTTGGCTGCCTGGAAGGTGCCCAAGGCACAGCAGGCTCTGGGGAAGCTCCTCCAGCCTGGGCTGCTGGTGGGGACCACTCGTGGTGGGTCTGGAGGAAGACGTGGGAGACCATCCAGCAGAGCTGGCAGCCCTTGGAGGTCATTCCAGCTTGGAAAGAGGCCCTGGGGGGGATCTTTAGGAAACCTGATAGCTGCTCAAGTGCTTGTCCAAGTGGCCTTGGGATTCCCCAGTGTCCCCTTTGGGTGTCCTGAAATACCCCTGGGATGTGCTGCTTGGGGGTTGGGTTGGCTCCTCAGAGCCAGGACAGGACAGGAGGGGCTGGAGCCTGGAAAAGCCACCCTGGCTTTCCTTGAGCAGAGGGAAGGAGGGATTTTTGTTGTTCCCACTCCTTGTTTTGGGGAAAACTCAGCAAGGTTTTCAGTGTGTGCTGGTGCAGCTTCTCCTGGAGTGCTGGGGACAACCTCAACACAAGAGGGATCCAAAGCTGTTGGAGACCCTCCAAAGGAGCAACAGGAGGATGGGGAAGGGCCTTGAGGGGAAGCTGAGGGTGAGGACACTTGGTTTGGTCAGCTGAGGGTGTGCAGGTGTGAAGTGGGACAGGGACAGCACCCAGGGAAGGGCTGGGGGGATCTCAGGAGAAGGTCCTTCCCCCAGAGGGTGGTGGGCACAGCCCCGAGGCTGCCAGAGCTCCAGGAGGGTTTGGATGATCCTCTGGGGGACAGGGTGGGATTGCTGGGGTGGACTTGGATCCTGGTGAGTCCCTTCCCACACAGAACATTCCCTGATTGTGGTGTGTGCATGTTAAGGTTCCTTTTCTTCTCTGTGTATATATATATTTATTTATGTCCATCCAGGGTGGTTTCCCCGCAGCTGGGAAGGAGGGAGGGAGGGGGAAGCTTTTGGGTTGGTGTTTGGCCACAAGGAAAGGGCTTGATTCCATGTCCATGAAAGTGTGAAGACCGTATCATAATCTGGGCAGAATATGTGATAATAGGACCAAATGATAATAGGACTGTGCTAATAGGGCTGCATGATAACAAGGCCACACGATAGTAGGACCACATGATGGTAATAGTATGAGAACAGGACCAAGTGACAATAGGACTATGACAGTAGGGCTGTATGATAATAGGACCTTATGATAACAAGACCACATGATAATAGGGCCACATGATAATAGAACTGTAAGATAATAGAGCTATATGATAATAGGACTGCATGATAGTAGGACCATGTAATAGTAGGACCATATGATAACCAGACCACCTGGTAACAGGACCACCTGGTAATAAGATTATATGATAACAGGACCACCTGCTAATAAGACTGTGTGATAACAGGACCCCATGATAACAGGGCTATATGATACTGGGACCCCAAAACAACAGGACCACATAACACCACACAACAATCTACATATAACACCACCCCCCCCAAATTCCTCCGAGCAGAGCCCACCGGCGCCTCCCTGCAGGGCCGGGTGGGACCCCCAGACCGATGCCCCGTTTTCCCCCCCCTCCTCTCTCCCCGCAGACGTTCTTCGAGAGCCACCCCGCGCCGTCGGCGGAGCGCACGGTGCAGCAGTGCTGCGAGAACATCCTGCTCAACGCCGCGTGGCTGCGGCGCGATGCCGACAGCATCCAGCTCTTCCTGGCGCAGCGCCGCGCCGCCCTGTGAGCCGCAGCCTCGGCGGGGGCACCTGGGGGGAGGGGGGGGACACGACAATTCGGAGGATTTGGGTTTTGTTTTGGTTTTTTTTTTTTTTTTTTGGATTGGTTTTTTGGTTTGTTTTTTCCCCCCACCCCTTACTCCCTCCCGGTTCCCTCGGCGCGGGGTTTTTGGACCGTGAATGTAAGAGTTTTAACTGGTTCCTGCTCACACTCCAGATCTGGGGAGACTGTGTTTGAAATTATCGGCGATTCAGAGAGAGAGAGAGAGAGAGAGAAAGAAAGAAAGAAGAGAAAAAAAGAATCTGTAAATATGATAGTAATAAAATAGAGCATAACAAAACTGTGAAACTTCCTCAAGCCTTGTCAGTGGTTAAAATATTTAACACCCCCTTCCCTACCCCCTCCTGACACTCTTCTTGACAGATGTTCTGGTTTTTACACCCTCCTCACCCCCCAAAAACACGAACCCAGGAGAGCTGCTGGGGCAGGAAGGGGTTTGATATCAAACCCCTTCCTTGTGGGGCAGGAAGGGGTTTGTGCCTCAGCCACCGTGGGACAGGTCGGTCACTCGGGAAGGCAGGCAGGGGCATAACAGAGTCTCTTACCCCCAGGGCAAGGTTTTGGGGAGATGTTCCTGCAGAGCCCCCCAACCCATGGATAAATAGCTCCCCACCCTTTCTTGTCACCTCTCAGCAAAGACAAATGTGTCCTGTTGCTCCTCAGCCCCACCTGCTGATGTTCCTTTGATGGGGAGGGAACACCTTCCACAGCCACACCGAGAGGAGGAGGAGGAGGCAGAGGAGGAACTTGAGGTTCCTCTCGCAGCCCCCACCTCCACGCAGGGCAGGAGGTGGCTCTGGGGCTGGGCTGGGCTCTCCTGGCCAAGCCACCCCTCCTTGGCCAAAGGCTCCAGCTGCTCCCACCTCCTCCTGGCCGTTGCTTTTCGTTCCTTTCTGTGATGTTGATGGTAATGAAGAAGCCTTAAATTAGTGCTGGCTGGTGTGATGATGATGAAGTCCAAGCTGTGTGCCATCATCCCCTCCCAAAGCAGCGTGGTCTACTAACCAGCCACAACACCCTCTAACAACACAAAGGTTGGAGTTCCATATTTTTCTTTTCCTTTTATTATTTTTCTTTAACAGGAATTCGTATTTGGTGTGGCTTTAACTGTATTTTCAGAAGGTCATCAGACTAACTGTCAGACTGCTTCCCTGAAACATTTTTGTGCTATTGTTTAAAAAAAAAAAGGAGATTAAAAAAAAAGGTTACAAAGGAGAGAAGAAAAAAAAAAGGAAAAAAATATTTAAAACCAGTTGGCGTTAATAAAAATGTCAATGTGAAATCCATGTCCTCATCTTGTGTTCTGTTTGAAGCCTCCAAGGACCCAAACCTGGGAGGGGACAGCAGAGGACACACGGCCAAGGTGGCATCTCCAGCCTCAAGGAACCCCCTGTACCTGCTGGGCCATCAGTGGTGGGGCTGAGGCAGCAGAGACTGTGAGGGCAGCCTGAAAAACCTGAATAAAAACCAGTCAGGCACTAAAGAACTGACAGGGAGAGGGTTTGGAAGGGAAGGGGATGATTAATTGTGAATGAGCAAATTTGTATTGAACATCTGAAACATTCAGAGGAGAGGGAGGAAAAAAGATGTTGCTGAAAACTCCCAGAAAAGTTTCTGGTCTGTGGAGCTGCAGAGCTCTGGGACAGTGTCCCACTGGTGGGGCTGAGGGAGCAGAGACTGAGAGGGGAGCCTGTGGAATCTGAATGAAAATCAGGCACTAAAAAACTGACCAGGATTTGGATTTGGAAGGGAAAGGGACGATTTGTGAATGAGCAAATTTGTATTGAACATCTGAAAGGTTCAGAGCAGAGGGAGGAAAAAAGCTGCTGCTGAAAACTCCCCAGAAATGGGCATTTCTGGCCAGTTGGGATTAACCACCCGCAAACTCGAGGGGAGGGGGCAGAGCAGGGTCGGGGCCCGGGGATGCTCCGGAGCTCAGGGACAGCTCCCCGCACACAAACCCTCCCGGCACAGGCGGCCGCCGGCCCTTCTGCCCTCCTGCACACGAGAAATGCCGGGCAGAGCCGGCGGTGGCAGCGCGTCCCGGGGCTGCCGCTCCAGGCGATCTTGTTTTGACTGCGAACAATGCCCAGCGAGGGGTCGAGGGAGGGGGGGCAGCGGTGACAGCCTCGTGGTCACTGAGCAAACTGAATGGTCCCAGCAGACCGGCTGGGCCGGGACTCTGGTGCGGGCACTGAGGGTTGGATTCTCCACGAAAGGGGCTCTGGGCTTTGGCCACTTCATAGGAAACCTCCTTTTTAATTTTAATTTCCCACTGGAGACAAAAATGATGCTCCAGGAGAGGGGCAGGAGGTGTTGTGGGTGAGGGAAGGGATGAGATGGGGCTCAGGTGATGGTTAGAGAGGATATTTGTGAGAGCAGCTGTGGCTGCCCCATCCCTGGAAGTGTCCAGGGCCAGGTTGGAGCACCCTGGGCTGGTGGGAGGTGTCCCTGCCCATGGAAGGTGTCCCTCCCCATGGCACAGGGTTGGAATCCTGATCTTGAAGGTCCTTCCCACCCAAACCATCCCATGACTGGGAAGTTTGAGTGTCAAACAGGCTGAGATGTTTTGCCCCTGCAGAGGAAGGGCCACCCCTGCTCCCCGTGTCCTTCCAGCGCTCCCGGGTGGGAATCAGCCCCCTGTGGATTTCTGGGCTCACTCCCAAACCCTCCCTCGGAGGTTCCCACTGAATCCCAAGCTCTGGATGTATCCAAACCCCACAGCCAGTCCCAGTGCCTCGGAATTCCTGCAGGGCTTCCAGAGAAGGCAGCCTCAGGAAGGGGGACCTCATCAGCCAGTTCCTGCAGCTGGTTCCTGGAAGCAGATGATCCAAACCTCCACCGAGGATGCTCAGGGTTCCTTTTATGGGAATGAGGAGAAAAGCTGCATCCAGCTCATTCCCAGTGCCAGGGGGAGGTGACTCCACAGGCTCCCTGTCCTCATCTACTCTGGAGTTTTGGGGGTTTCTTTGCTGCCCAGGCCACACTGGCACAAAACACTTCCAGTTTTTTCTCTCTGCCTGCCTCTCCAATGGTAATTCCCAGAGGGAATCCCTCCGTTCCCATCTTTCCCCTTTCCCCCTCTGGAAAAACCTGTGAGAGAGGGACTTTCCCCCTGTCCCACCCCAAAAGCTGCTCAGGGAGTTCCCTGCCCCTGGATCCCGGGCTCCAGCAGGATCTTATCCCAAGCTTTGCATCACCAGGGAGTGGTTGGATGCAACTCCTTCCACCATCCATGGATGCAATCCCTTCATGGATGCAATCCCATCTCCTTTCCATGGATGCAATCCCTTCATGGATGCAATCCCATCTCCTTTCCATGGATGCAATCCCTTCCACCATCCATGGAACCAACCCCACCCACCTTCCAGGCATCCCAGCTTTGCTTTTCCTGCTAGAATGGTTCAGACAGAAGCAGGTGAGGCATTGCAAGGACATGGAATAAGACCAGGGATTCATGGAATTCTTGAAGTTGGAAAAGTCCTCTGAAATCATGGAATCCAACCATTCCCTCACCACCAACACACGTCCCCAAATGCCACTCCAAGTTTTCTGGATGCTTCCAGGGGTGGTGACTGCCCTGGGTGGCCCATCCCAATGCCTGACAGACCCTTTCCATAGGGAAGTTTTCCTTAAAATCCAAACTAAACCACCCCTGGCCCAGCTTGGGGCCCTTTCCTGTTGTCCTGACCCCCCACCTGGGATCCATCAGGGATTTGTGGAGAACAGGGATGGCAGCAGGACCACCAGGACCCCCATCCTGCTGGAGGGACCTTCTCCAGCCCAGCCTGTGGCTCCATCCATCCTTGGTGCTCCTCATCCAGAGGCTTCCAAGCACCTCAGGGAGGAGCTGATCCCAGATTTGCCCCCATTCCCAAATCCGAGCCCGGAGGCACCAGGAGGACAAAACAAACATTCCAAGATCCTCCCACGGGGCCCTGGCAAAGGTGGGGCTGGAATGTGGCTCTCCTGGTTCCCAGAGCTGTGGGGTGTCCCTGGAACATGGATTTTGGGAAGGGGGAATGTGGGAGAGCCCATTTCCCCGGCAAGGAATAACATCAATCCCCAGGGCTTTGCTCCAGGTGGGAATTCCCAAAGGGAAAACAGCTCCTGGTGGTGGGGAAGGAATTCCCGCAGTGAATGGCTCCCTGAAGGCACCAGGGATGGCTCTGGAAGCATCCAGGGATGGGACTGGCTCTGGAAGCACCCAGGGGTGGCTCTGGAAGCATCCAGGGATGGGGACGGCTCTGGAAGGATCCGGCGATGGGGATGGCTCTGGAAGGATCCAGGGATGGGAATGGCTCAGGAAGCACCCAGGGATGGGTGATAGTCCTTCCTCCCCGCCCACGGAGGGAATGCAAACATTCCAGCTGCACATTCCAGCTGTTGGCAGCTGGAATGGTGTGTGCTGGGAGAGGCGGGAATGGGAATGGCAGGGAACTCCAAAGTTCTCCCCTGTTGAGGTCACTGAGGATCCCACGGAATCCTGGAATGGTTTGGGTGGGAAGGAAGAGGAAGGATCACCCCGTGCCACGGGCAGGGACACCTCCCACCATCCCACGTTGCTCCAAGCCCCTTCCAAACTGTCCTTGGATACTCCCAGGGATGGGGCATCCAAAATTCCCTGGGCAAGCCGTGCTAGGGCCTGCCCCCCCGTCGCAGGGCAGGATTTATTCCCGATATCCCATCTCCCGGAGGGTCCTCCCCCCGCATTCCAGCGGAGCCGGTTCCGGGAGCTCTCCCGAATCCATCGGGAGGGAAGGGATGAGCGGCGGCTCC
>VXAU01003261.1:0-63586 GCA_013399695.1 Formicarius rufipectus | reverse complement strand
GTGACTGCAGATGACTGGATCTGGTGAAAGATTTCCTGTTTGATATTTTTGTTTAGCAACTGACCTTTCCCCAGATCTCTTAAGGATTTATTCTCAGAAATGCTAAACCCAGTTCAAATTCATTTAATCTTATTCTTTTGAGAGAAGTTGCTTTAACTGTAAAATGGATGTTTCACTTAAGTTGAATGAGAATTTATAACCCTTAGGACAATTAAAAGAAAAATAAAAATATCAGTGAAAATTAAGAGCAGGTCATGACTTTTTATTGAAGCAACATAAGAATGTCAGATTTCCAAGGTTAATTAATGTGTTATAGAAATAGGCAGCTAAATTGATGAGAATGTCTGAAAATCTTATACTGCAGAAATAGGTCTGAACCATGGTACAGTCTTCCTACAGGGGCTCTCTGGGTACTTTCTACTGTGCATAAAGAAATCTGCTAGCATACTACATAGTTTAGGAGCATACAGCAATGATTTATTTAGTAATATTCATGGGGAATAGCTATTAATAGCATACTCCCAGGTTAAACGTTAGCATGTTCATAATGCAGGCATGTCATAAGTCTCTACCAGTAAGGCAATCATCAAATAGGAGGTGAAGGTGTGTTCTCTGTTGCTCAGTGTTGCTGCATTGCTGCATCTAAAAGCTTTTTCCTGTGTTTTTGTATAATTTCATACTAATGTTTTGCTCTCAAGTCATTGAATGAGTAATTGTTGACATCACTGCTTTTCTTTCTTATCATGCTTGGAATTAAATTTTATTCCCTTTTACAGCTTAATAAGCCAATGTCAGAGAGCTATGTTTTAGGTAGACTTTGCACCACACACAGCTGAATTCCTAGGCTGAGTTGTAACAGTATCCTCTCTGAATGATCAAAACTTTGAGGTCTCTAAATCCAACACTACACGCAAGGAACTGCCCTCCTTTAGTGTCTGTAGTACTACTCAGATCTGAGCATACTCAGGGTAAAAATTAATTCTCTTACTCTGTCTCCTTCACTATAATTGTAATTCACACACTAAGTAATTTGAAGGTTTTTCATTACTTCATTGTAATTTTACAATGTAGGTAGATTCTATTACATGTATATATTAGGAGTGGAAGCATATTTAATAAGTATTACCCTTAATTACAAATATAAAAATATTACATATATATTATTGAATAACAAGCTACCTGGGAAGGGAAGAAATTACATTTACATCATAAAAAATGTAGAAAATGACTGAAGGTTAGAGTTTATGGTAATTGGAGATGAGCCATCTAGACAGAAACCTTTTTCAAAAATGGACCGTTACAGTATTTAGCAGCCAATTTTCAGTATGACAAGAGCAATCACTGCTTGCAGAAGAATCATGTCTGTACACTCACCCTCTAAATTTTTTGTGCTGATTGCCCCTTCAAACTGTGGATATCTGAAAACAAATGTAAGTGCTAGTCGATTTGACAGCAGACTATTTGGCCTTGGCCTTGGGTTTATATTTTCTGGAAAGAGGCAGCTTAGCTTTAAGCAGTAGTTACATTATTTTAGCTTTTGTCCTGCCTTGGTTTTGATAAAGTTGTTATTTGAACTAACAGCCCTCACTATTTTTAATAAATGACATGTTAAAATGAAGCATGAAGTTATTCCAACTGGGAATGTAAAGGCTCAGCTGAGGCTAGGTTTTTGAACATTGAATTATCATTAAAAAAAAAAATGTACTGCATTTTGGGTTGACATCCCAAAATGTCTAGTTGCATTAAAACTAGAGCGATAGTGGCTAGGAAAAATTCTGAGCTTTTAAATTTAATACATTAATAAAGTTCCAAGTGATTCACAGACTCACATATGAAGCAGTGCTTGCCTATTCTTTCTTGTCAGTATGAAGTGTTATAGTAATGTGTATTACCACATATTTAATTTCCAGGGGGATTGGAGCAGATGATCTCCAGAGGTTCCTTCCAACTCTAACAATTCTGTGATGCTATATTTTAAATGTTATATGTTCTTATGTAATTAATAAATCTCTACAAAATATATAAGAACTGTAATACTAAATAACAAATTATTTGCATAAACTATTCTCAAATATTCTAAGTAGACAAGTCGTTCAAATTAATTTACCTTTTACAGTTGATTTATAATCCCTAGAAGAGACCACTGCGTGATAATTTGTGCATTCTTCTGTGACAAACTGTCATCAGTAATAATTTCTGTCCTTAGTGTTCCTCCTGGATATGCTAGATTTGTACTGAACCCATTGCTATTTTTCGTGTTAATATCAGGATGGATCAAAGAGATTTGCAGGAGTTTGGTCTAGTCATGAAATCAACAGTCCCTTCATTTTGTATCATGGTATTTTATTTTCTTGTTCAAATTTGCTAAAACTTTTCATGGACCAGGTAACTTGAACTATTTGAATAGTGACAAATTGACATCAACAAACATATTTAAAGGGAAACTATTACTGTGATCTATGCAAATATGTATCCTTACATATTTTCAGATATTAATTCAATGTATGCAAAATATCTTACTGACTTCTTTCTTCCTTATGTCACTGTACTATGGGTGCTATTTTCCTAGCTCATTCCTTATTCTGAAAAAAAGAGTGAATAAATTTTTGACAGTAATAAAACTTGTCAGATGTTTTAAAGTTCTCATTTCTTTCTAAAACAAAACAAAACACACCACAACAAAACAACAATAAGAAAATCAACAATAACAACAACAACAAAAAAAAGTTGAGATTTTCAAGATTTTTATCATAATTCAATTAATTCTTTGCTCTCTGTCTGAAATGGGAACACAAAGCAGAATCCACCCAAACATGATTTTGTGATGTGAACAGTTGGATTTAATATACTTCTTACATCTTTAATTCTATAAAATATTGCCCTTCATAAGGACTCCTCATTTTGATCAGATAAAATTTCAAAGTAAGCACTTATGATCATTCTACAGTTCTACTTATTTATAGAAGGTACTTATTTTTCCAAAATTTGCAACAATCTCTACTGGCACTAAGTAGTCTTTTCCAACATTTGCTGTTTAAAACTGATGTTCTTTTTTGTCCTCAGGACAGTGTCATTTTCTCAACAGGTGTATTAACACTAGGAAAATGTCAAAAGACACTTAATGAGAAATCATTTGTGTGAGAAAGGATGTAGCGTTTCCAAGCGTGATTGAAAACTGCCCCTGACTTTGACCCTGACATCTGATTTCCCTTCCACTCATACAGTTTCAAGTTAGTCACACACTGCTTGACACAACCACATCCATCAAATAGACTGCTTAAAGTTATTATACGGCAGTTTACATTGTCCAACTTGTCCTAAACTTCACAGATATTTTTCCAGTTTCTCACTGTAATGAAACAAATAGTAGTGAGGCTTACTAGGACTATAACCATAGAAATAAATCTTGCATATTTACTGTGATAGCTTAGGGGATTTCTACTAATAGAACTTAAATATTTAAAATTCAGAGATTGTACTGTGAGTTCTCACCAAACCTATCTTACAACATTCCCTGTGCCATCCCATCTGTCCTCTATATATTTTGTAAAATCCTCAATACCAGTATGAAAAGTGCTGCCCTTCAGTAGGTGAGCAGGTAAGACTTGACTCAATCTTTTTTCTTCAGATACACAGTCACCATCAGTCCTGATCCTTCCTTTACTATTGTTTAAAAGCCACCATTCACTCTTCTGATCCTGTGGCCAGCGTACAACAGGTTTTACTCATTCCACAAAACATTTTCCAAGTTGCAGCAGGTCCTGGAGTCTGCTACCTCATTCTTGGCTGAATGGTATGCTGGTGGCAGCAGTGAGAGTGGCATTAACTTTTTCTAATCTATGTTTTGTACATAGTCCAAGGCATTGGTGCACTCTGACACTTACTGCTAAAACAGATTATCTATCTTCAAGGAAGTTTTCTCCTTTGAAAAATAATTTTTAAAAAAAGAGCTGAGCAAACATGTCTAGGATCAGAACTAACATATTGATTATATAGGCAACTATGCACTTTATCTGTCTCCAGTGCTGATAATTTAATTTAAAAATGAATTTGTTTCAGATACAAAAGTTGGAGACAATACTGAACAAGAACAGCTTATATATATGTGGAGAGCTACTTGGTACATAGAAGTTATTGCCACTCCATTTACTTACAACTAATATTTCTTAAAAATGGGTAGGCAATTAAAGATATACCCACTGGTTACCCATAAAGTTCAATTCATAATATAACATGTTTACTTTCCAATGTATATAAAAGCAAGGAAAAGAAACTGGTAAGTCTTGTGTAGGACATCAAAGGACTATTATATCTTAACCTCTCCCAATAGAGCATTTTCACAGAATCATAGAAACACTTGTGTTGGAAGGGACCATGGGGAGGGATTTCACCCATTAGATCATGTTGCTCAGGGCTCCATCCAACCTGACCTTGAACACAAGGACATCCACAACTTCTCTGGGCAATCTGTTCCTGTGTCTCACCACCCTCTGCATAAAGAACTTCTTTCTAATGTCTGATTTAAATCTCTCCTCTGTCTTATTGTATTTGTCTATGTAAAAAGTCTCTCTCCCTCTTTTTTATAAGCTCCTTTTAAGTACAGAGATGCTGCGGTGAGGTCTTCCCAGAGCCTTCACTTTTCCAGGCTGAACTACCCCAGGACCTTCAGCCGATCTTCATAGGAGAGGTGCTCCAACTCTCTGGTCCAGTTTCATGGCCCTAATATTTTGACATTATATAACCAGACTGTAATAGAGCACCTTCTGCTTATAGATTTGTCCTTTAGTCTGTGATGTACCTTGGCTCAAGTTACCAGCTACTTTCCACAGAATGTTTCAAATTGAAATATGAATTTTGTGATGATATCTCATGATGTACTTTTACTTTCAGGGTGCAAACTACATAAGTGGGAAGAATTCATTTCACTTCAATGCCAGTTGATGACGAAGTGCCTGTTAGAACTAGAAGATGACCTTATTCAGAAGGTAGTAGCAAAAGATGTATGCCCAGACTAATAAATTTGATTCTAATACACCAGATTCTAATGTACTTTTCATTAATGTATCATTTTTATCAAGTTATTACCAACTATAAAAATTCAGTTATTTTGCTTTTTGTGTTTAATTTCATGTTATCCTCCATACTTTATTATTACATCACAGAATCTCTCAATGTTTTCTCTTATGTGTCATGGTAGATACAAAAGTGACTAAACTCACATGATCTGTCATATATGAGACTGAGACTCCATTTCAGCTGAAGAAATGAGTCAACTCCATTATCTGTGTGTTACCTTATTCTGTACTACTGATCTTTATTTCTATTTGTATAGACATAAGGTACATTTAGAGACTTAAATTCAATAGTTCACTGAATGCCATATAGTAAACCTGTGGCTGATTGGAAAATGAAGTCCAACAGCACTCCATCTGCCAGTCATAATGAATTCACCTAATGACCTCTTTTGTGTCATAGGGAATCATAGTATTAAATTAATAAATTAAAAAAATGAATTTTCTTTTAGAAAAGTCCCAATGTATTTGAGCATATTCTTGCTGTTTATTTTCTAACCATCTATTAATTTTCATAAAGTAAAAATGGGTATAAATACTGTAAATAAAAATAATGGTATGTTAATCTTTTATCCCTAAGCTTCCTTTTAATTGCTTGAAGTGTGATGTGTTTGGACCTGATGCTTATTTACTAGGGATGATTGCTTAGCCACTTACTGGATTAATATCGACAGATGTCTCAGAGAGATAATAAGTGAAAGCGTATCAGTAGTTTGCAGTCATTTAGCATATAATGTTACTTAATACATGTTGACTTCCATATTTAGATTCTATGGTGAACAGAAGAGCAGCATAAATGACTTTTTCAGAGTTTTTGTCCATCAAATGAAAGAAAAATGACATGGAAATAAGGCCTTTAAAATTATAAAATTAATGTTTCATTCCACCAACGTGAGGAATGTAATATTAGGTGCATTTTTAGATGATTACAGGGGGTTTTAGAAAAGCTTTTGAACACTAATTATGGTAGGAATTCTCTTCTCAAAAGCAGTATAATATTCAGAGTATTAGGAGGACAAAAGTTTTTAAACAAAATTTCCCTTCTAAAAATTTATGGGGAAAAGAAAGAAACAAAGACTGATAAAGTCATAAATTCCACACCTCAGGGAGTGTTGTGCTCTTCCCAAGGAAGTTCTGTTCCATGGTATGAAAATTTTCTTCCACTAAGTGTAGAAACAATTCCAATAGGCTTGTGACTTAGCTATTCATATCTCTACAAAATCAATTTTGCTATCATGTATTAGCAATTATATCTCATTTTCATATTGACATTAACAAAATAGGTTTTCCCTGTCTAGTGCACCATGTTTTAATAGACAATAATTATTCTGTGGTCATTAACTGGTAACATTAATTCAAGGATTTAAACAGAATTTATCATATTTGTAAAATGACTTTTCAGAACAATAACAAGACAAAAATGCAATGAACAACTCCTTTAAAATATTTTAGACTTTTTCTACAATTTCAAACACCTTGAAAATGATTCACAAAAGCCAATTATACACTAGTCTATTGGCTCTGCAGGAGGGATTCATATATCTCTTTCACACAATCCTCACTGAGGTGTGATGAAATGGGGTGGAGGTAAAGGAATAGTGAGTTTCTAGACTTAAAAGTGACAAACTATTCAGTTACTCCTCACAGGAACTGAAGGGGAAAAATCAATTATAATGTCTCTGCATCTAAAAATATAGCTCATACCTCTGCATGGTGCATTATCATCAGAGCTGAGCAGATGAGAGAGCAAAGAGGCAGTGGGAGACGACTGAAGAAGAGATCACCAGAGGATGCATCAGAAATTCAAAAAGCTGAAAGCAATTTCAGTTAGAAAGGAAGAAAGAAAAATGTTTTGATGTTAATTCATTCATGTTTCACTATTTGACTTGCAGTCAGGGCCATCTGCTTTGTAGCTTACTTACTGAAAACAGGTAGAAATTTTTATGCTTTATTCTGATTTCTCTTAATGCTGAAGCAAACCAGCAAATAATCCAATGAAATCCACCCAGAAGTATTTATATATGATTAGCGTAGAAATAAGACCCCTTATATTTCTGTGGCATAAATCTGTAGGATTTATGGCTATTTCTTTCAGACATCCATCAGTTCTTTGGACAGAATTAATACATGTAATTCAGAGCAGTTCCTGATGTAACTTCAAGCAGTTTTATTCTCAGATACTTCCTCTTCTAAGAATCAGGATTTACCTTCTCTTCTTAAGGGACATATATACATCTTAGGAAAACTTGTTTATAAGATGTTTTTGTTTGAGTTCTGGATGAAAGGGTATTGGCTTTCCAAGCAGGTCAGTCAGTCAGTTCAAAGAGCAGAAAGTAAAAGTCCTACCCCAATAATCATACCTATTCTTTGTTTAAGATCACTGCAAGCACTGACTGCAAAGTAGTGACAGTGTTTCTGTGCTCCCTGTACTGCGGTCAATTACACTTTGCTACTGCAAGGTGCAATTTGCTACTGAAATATCTAATATTATTTAACTCACTCTGAAGAAAGTGTGGGCAATTCATACAGAAAATTCAAGGGAGGCCATTCTGTGATGGCCAGACAAAGCATAAGCAGTTATTTTAGATATTGACACCTTTCCAGTTTAAAGCATACTTCATTTTAAGCACAAATATAAATTAGTAGAGCTGCGTACCGTGTCCGACTACAAAGACTTGCTCATGCAATTTTGATATCTTTAACTTTTCTTTAAGAATATCACCCTGTTTCTCTGTGACATAGTTTGTCTCCCTTTTTCAAACTTCATTCATCCCTCATCTGCAAAAAAAATAAAATATAATTACCAATAAAACACAGAGAAACCCCATTTCCTCAGTAAGAAAACCAGCTAAAACAAGACCATTAGAAGGTGGAGTATCAGGCTGCAAAACGACAGCTCTGAAGAAGCAGCAGCTGCCTTGAAAAACTGTGCTCGTAGTAAAATTGCAGCAAATGGCTACTTTTCCACTGACTTAATTGGCACTTTGCAGACCCTGAGAAGGATTCGCTCTTTCTTACTTTTCTTCAGACACAAGGAAAAGACTATTAGCTGCTATGATGTACACCAATCCTTTAGGCAGTTAATAGGATCTATCAATTTGTTCAGTCCTTCTAGTTCAGCCAAAATCAGACAAACAATTTTAGTTTCTTTAGTACATTAACTGAGCTGCAGACAGCTATCAACAGAAAAGAGCTGAATCAGTGCATTTGACTAATATTTTGGACTTCACTACTGAGGCCAGAACTCAAGAGGCAGAAAGGTGCCTCTCCATGGGTGTCGGGGGTGCAGGGAGACTTGAGTCATTCAATATGATTGATCATCAGGAATCTGTTTATTGATCCACACTTTACATTCTTATAGTGTATGTAATAAGCTAATACATATTCTGTAATCTAAGCATTTTATTGGATGCTTTTTCCAAGGGAAAATCCCACCCATAACTCTTCTGCTGTTGTTCTCAAGTCCATCTTTCTCATGCCTTTCTAATCACAACTATTCTGTTATCTTCAAACACCTGCAGGCAAGGGCACTGTGGCCTTGCAGCCCAAGTAGCTTAATTTAGCTGTATCTGATGTTTCCCAGGGCCTCTCTCAAGCAGCTCTAACATGTCTTCGTGACCCTTTTCAGCTAACCAGTTCTCCACACATGGGTACCTTTGCTGTGAGAGATATCTTTCTATTTACATGTTTACAAGAATTTCAATTCTACAACCAGTTTTTCCTAATGTTTGTGATTTTTATGTAAAAGAAATATTTCAGTTGTCATACATTTATATAGTATAACATCGCACAGAGACAAGATTTTGACCCACCTGTAACAATGGTAGAAAACTTTATTTGAATGAGTATGTAAAAAGTGCAAGATTAAAACAAAAGTATGGCACAAGAGAGGCTTTGTTTTTTAATTTCACTTTAAAAATTAGGGCTTAGTATTTCTACTGGTAATTACTTACAAGAAAGAGTATTTTTAAATACGTAGATATCTGAAAGCAGTGTGAAGTATATGTATCTAAAATATGTCCACCAGGATTACTCTTTATATTCTTTCACTATTTCTGATAAAATAATTAAATTATGGAAGAGAAAGTCCTAGAAATTAATGTGGAAATATATTTAAGCAAAATTTCTCATTTTAAAAGCTCCAGAAGAGCAAGGTCTTCATTTGAGGTCAATTACTGCAGCTTAAAGCTCTATTGGGCTACACAGCTTGGCATTTAGTGTAAAAAGACTGTAAAGAGATCCTCTAAAATAAAATACTTATTTGACCATTGTCTTTGAGTCATTTGAGTTCTTCCTGTGATTATTTCCTAGCTTATACTTGTCACAGGGAGAAAAATATTAAAAAGAAAAGAAAACAAACAAAAAACATAAAAACAAAAAACCCAAACAACAAACAAACAAATAAACAAAAAACTCAAACTGTAAATACTAACAGCTGTGTAGAGGGGTAAATGTCTGAAACTCAACCACTGAACCTTAAAGCAGAGCATGATCCTTGCCAGCTGCAACTATTATGGACTGCTAGTAAATTTTGAGAACACCAGGTCTAGAGAAAAGTGGCATGTCCCAAATCCTCCAGTTAACAGACATGAAACACAGGATGCTGCTCTCACATTGTATTATATATATATAGATTATTCAGCTTGAGAAAATAGAGGGCTTGGGGTTCTGAAAAGAAGAGCATGTGGTGGAAAACAAGACTTCCCTAAATGAATTACTCTTCATAATACAAAGGGAACCTGGAAAGAAGAAGCAGTTGCCAGGCATTTAATTCAGTGCATTTATCTGCAAAGATCGTGATAGTCTCTAAGATAATAACAGTAAAGAAAAGCAAAGCAGAATGAAACTAATGCCCTTACTAATCCATATTAGTAAGCACCTAAACATTTCAGTCTTCAGTGTAATTTGTCTTAGTTGAATATGTGTTCATCACTGATTTTGAAGGAGTCAAGAGGATGCTTCTTTTAGGTGGCCAATTTGATTCTCAGCATAGGACAAACTACGAGGTAGCTTTACCCTGACTTTATACAAGGTATAAAATTTGCCAATTACACACATATTCAAATATGAAAAGTGGTAAGAGAGAAAATTTGGATTGGTAGATGTTGTTCCACAATATCCATATATGAACTGAGTGGAAATGACCCGGATTAACTCTAGTACTAAAAAGAACCCCCAAAAACCAAAACTCAAACAGGAAGAAGGAAGGAAGGAAAGGAAGGAAAGGAAGGAAAGGAAGGAAGGAAGGAAAGGAAGGAAGGAAAGGAAGGAAGGAAAGGAAGGAAAGGAAATCGTGTTATGCAGAAAAACTCAACAGGAAGTTAGCTCAATGTAAGTATGTTTTATTAAATTAGACAGCAAATACATCCAGGTGGGTTTCATGACCCTGATTCCTTTAAGAACTACAAAAATGAGAAGAGCAAGTGCACCTATGCTCTATATTTTAACATGTTTTCTCTGTATGCAGAGAAACATAAGCCTTGATCATTTGATGCCCTTCATGTTTTAATGATTTCTTGGTGTCTTTCTAATATTTCGTTCTATTAGTTGTGAATATCCATTTGCTTTTTATTGTAGGGCTACATAAAATTTATGCTTGGCTTGATTTATAAGTAGTTAGCTGTTGAAAAAACCTTGCTGATAATTTTGGAATTAGATTTTCAAAGATAAAAAACCATATTTGCTAAAACATGGACATGTCAAACATGACTATCACTATCTAAGATTCTGCCAAGATTTTATATCCATGACCATCACTTTAGATGATCCTAAGATCATTTACTTGAACCCCTCCATAGATTATTGCAGGGAAAGCAAATATTAAACTCTTTATGGCAGAATCAAGATGATTTAATGGTGAGTTCTATATTGGCTCCTCTTAATATTTTTCTCTGTCTCAGAGACTAGGAATTTGGGTGCATTGCCTCAGGGAGGATTATTCAATTTTTAGAATGCTAGCATGCAACACAGCTACCCTTTTATCTTCCCCTTGTTGAGTTATAGGAAGATAGGTGTCCCCATTCTTAGAAAAGAGGGCAATCTGTTTAAATAATAAGCAATGGGAAATTAGTTTATGGTTCAAATCAAGTTTGGAATCTGTACTATAGAGTCAAAAGCTGATTAGACATATCCTTAATAGGAAAAAGCAGATTAGATATATCCTTAACAGGAAATATTGCCATAGAAACTGAGGGAATACTTACTAGCTGTTAGAAGCACAGAGGTAGAACTTATTTTAATTTTGAGGGGCTTTTTATTATTACAAAATCCTTGCAATTTCAGCAGAAGCAATACCTATAATCCCCTGAGATTTATGCCTATATTTTATTTTTTATCCTTCATGATGCATGAACCTCTATAAACTTCTCTGGCCTGTAGAAGAATTCTAACTTCAATTCATTATTTCATCATAATAAAGCTTATTTCAAGGTACATTAGGCTTCTTCAGCCAGAACACTAATATGGTATGTTTGTTTCAAACAAACAAACGAATGAAAAAAAGAGGTGATGGGAGTGACATTTTTTCATTCAGCACTCAGTGAACTGAGACTGTCTCAGGCTTCAGAGCTATTAACTGTGTTGTATTCTGCTTTCAATGTTTTAAAAGGAATTGGAATGTATGGGGAAAAAAGTGATTTATATAGTTTTAAGGGAAAACTGGATTTCAGAAAAGTATGTCAAGATAAAAAAGAATAATTCCAAAAAAATAAGAAAAAGCTATCAGGACAATTTCACCTGGAAGTTTCTAGTTACACTCCTGGTAATTGCAGGAACATAGAGCAGAGACCTCAAAAGAATGTGCTTTATAAATACACATACATAAGAACAGATGTGATCATGTCCCTTCTGTCTTTTATTTATGTATAGTTTTCCCAAAAACAAATCTGTCCAGGTGTCATGGTTTAACCCCAGCTGACCACTGAGTTCTGTCCAGTCATTTGCTCACTCTCCACTGTGTCCAAGGGGATGGGGAAGAGAATTGGAAAAAAAAAGGTAAAACCCAAGGGTTGAGATAAGGACATCATCATCATCATAATTCTAAGAAAAACAAGTGATACATAATACCGTTTTTCACTGCCTGCTGACTGATGCCTAACCAGTCTCCCAGAAGGGAACTCCCAACTACACCTATTTTATGTATCAGGCATGATGTTCTGCATTATGGAATATCCCTTTGACTAACTATCCTTGCTGTGCTCTCTCCCAGCCTCTTGTTGACTTGCTCACTCAGAGTATGGAAAACTGAAACAGTGCTTGATTTAGCAAAAACCCAGCTTACTAACTACTCATACAGGAACCAAAAATCAAAGTAAATTTTTGACTGAAACCTAAGATTTTTGAAGTAGGAGATTTGTATTCAGAATATGACCTAATGGTGTGCATTGTCATTGCCAAAGTTGAAGTACAGGAAAGATTTATGTAAGTCAGTCAAGGATAACTTCAAATACACAGAAAACTATGTTGAATGTCACTGGGACACAAATGCATTCTTGTTCCAAAATATCTCTTTTAAGAGTGTATTAGAAGAAAATTAAATGAGGACATTCAGACCATGAAATCAAACAAGTTGAAGTAGTTTGTTAACTACAATTCTATACTGCACCAATTTTTGAATGAAACAAAAAATGGAATCATACATTAAAGGACCCTTGGTAATGTGAAAGTAAAATACATCCTTTAGCTAGAAAATCTGTCCTCATCTTTCAGTGCTATGACCTCTAAACTGAATGCACTTACCTAAATATTCACATGTCTATGGTAATAGAAAGATGAGAACTTTCTCAAGCAATATGAATAAATTTCACTGTCTGTCAGACACTAGATCAGCTATTATGGGGTCAGAACCTCCTTGTGGGGTGTGTGTGTAAGTGGAGGGGGAAGGGATGAGTTGAACCTCTTGGTGATGGGGTGATGTCGTACCCCTCCTGGCAGCCCCTGGAGCCCACATGGGGAAGTTCTGGAGCAGCTGTCTGTCACAAACAGCCCAGGAAAACTAAATCACCCCACAGCTCCTGGAGCCCCTGACTCAGCTCACACTGACAGGGACAATGAGAACATGGCCCCTCACACTGGTCTGGGACCCCAGAGTGGCCAAGGGTTCAGAGGCCTTACCTGGGAGGTTTGGCTGTAGAGATCAGAGCAGATAAAACCAGAGGGTTTGGGGTGCCACATGTCATGCCCCTGCCACCTGGATCTATGAGAGCTGGTCTGCCACAAACTCTCAGGGGTAGCTGTCTGTCCCTCTTTCTCTATACTAGTGAAAAATTTGATTTTATTTCTACAAAGCTGTCAGATTATGGCATACTTAATAACTCATAGTAATAGAGAGAAAGGAGGTAAAATATTCAATAATCACCTTCTTAGTTGCCACCAAGCTGCCCCTGTGAATTGTGTAGAAGATCAATAGATGCATTGCCTTCTTTATCTGTGAAATGCAATCTCATCTTTGGTTTAAAAGCAAAGCAGAGACATACACACACACAAAATCTACAACCTTTCACCTCTATTCTTTTTAATTGAACACTTATGTACTTTGGTCTCTCAATACTCTACTGATAATAAAACTCCTTTCAAGTCTCTAAGCTATGAACTCTTTTCCAAAGACACTACATCTTCACTGGAATTCTTCTTCAAGAAGTATCATGGTTTAATTTTTCCCTTTTTATTCTCTAGCCCTGTGTAATGTTCCAAAGATTTTTCTTTCACCTTTCTAAAGCAGCAAAAACAGGTTTCTCTATTTCTTACTTTTCTACCCTGCATTGAGATAAACTAGAGCAGCAGCCAGTTGAGGGGATTAAAATGGGAAGAAAATAGCTTCAGATCAAATATTTAGCTGATATCTTGCTTCCTAGATTATCAGCAGGAGATGTGCATATATATTTTTGGGTAAGTTACTGCTCAGCAAACCATCTGCTTTTGATGGCAAAGTGACTGTAAAAAATTTAATAACTTGTAACATCTAGCAAATGCACTTCAAAAAATTTAGGAGTGACTGACTTCTAGAAATACTGATAAAAAGTTTCTGTTTATTACTTAAATTAAAGTTATGTTAAAAAATAAAAGATTATACTTCACTGCTGCGTACAAACTGTGTTCTGTAGAGAAAAGCCCTGACACTGTAGGTCAAGCCATACAGCAGGAACAGCAACAGGCTCTCAGATGTGAATAGGCTGCCACAATTTTGTCCTGAGCTAACTGGTGGAGACACAAAGAGTGGGATCCAAGAAGATGGAACTTTCCCAGCAGCCCTGGCCCTTGTTCCCCTGAGGATGTGTCCCCACTTGTGTTCTGCAGCAGGCATAAGTGATAGGCTTTGGGCAATGGGACAGCTGGCTGCTGTGCACTGAGGAGGCATAACGTGCTCTGGGACAGTTCCAACTTCTCCTGAGGGGGTGAGAGCAACCACTGCCTGTCAAATACTTCAATCAGTTAGAGGAGCACAAGGTACCTTGCATCAGCCCATTTAGAAACGGGTGGCAATGGCCACGTGAAGGCTATTGATGGAGTAACATGCTGGTTGCTGTTGGCCCAGAATGCTCAGGAGAGGCACTGCCATGGGGCACTAATATCAAGACAGGTAGAACAACATTAGGTGGACAATGCTGATGATGGCCAGGGCATAGCCCGAGATGGGAGTAGCCAGGGTGGTCTGAAGAGTCTGGTTGGGAACATCATCCTTGTGCTGAGAGGTCAGGTGGTTGTGGTGGTGCCCCAGCTCTCTGTGGGGGAAGGTGAATGAAACATGTGGACAGGAGAGAAACGGGCAGCCCAAGGGGATCCATGGATCCATGGCAGGGCAGGGAGATGCTTGAAAAGAGCTTGGACTGGTCTTTCTCTCAGTCTCTCCCTAGTGTCTCAGAACCTTGTCCCTCATCACATGCAGAGTAATGACTGGGGAGTCTGAGACCCTTGTTAGCCCATGCTGGACTTCTTTGGGGGATCATCATGCCTTGAGTGGGTGGCTGGAGGGAGAGGAGCCACCCAGCAGAGCAGGGTCAGGCTGAGGACCCTTTTCTATGCAATATCCTGTTAACCTGGGTGGTGGCCATTGCCCTGGGTGCTGCAGCAGCAACCTGAGTCTGGAATGGGCTCAGCCAGGCCCCTCCAACCTTGCAGAAAGAAAAGAAGAACTCCTGCAGGCTTCCCAGTTCAGTGGCTGAATAGATCTGTAGAAAGGGGACCATGCCTACTCCACAGTCTTTTACTCCTCCACAGTCAAGAACAAAGCTTGAACGCTATAAATATGTGGTTTGTTTCTGATGTTCAATACTAAACTAGACTTGGGAGGCAAGGGGTGAAGAATGGATGTGTTTCCATTATTGTAACCTTTTTTGTTTTGTTACACTGTTAACCCTTAAAACATGGTGGTCTGCAAGCATGGGTGGCTGATGTTTCTGAGGAGTAAATACAGTAGAGTAAACCCTGATAACCTGTTTACTGGGGCAAGGAGTGCAGTTCAGCTGCAGGCTGTGATACTGTGATACTGCTGTCAATTACTGCCTTATAAGAAGAGAAGATTTGATAATACATGTATGCTAAACTTGTGATGATGCTAAAGGAACTTAAAGTGGATTGATACTCAAACTGTTCTTGAAGAATATGTTTCAATGAGGTGTCTGCAAGGTACCCTGAGGGGGGACAGTCTCTGAACTACCCTGAGCCTGTCACAGCTACTCCCAACATGAAATAAATCAAAACTACTAACTCATTGTATACCAAAATTTCCTCCAGTCAGAGAAAAATATGAAGGTGCTCAAATACATGTCAGAAAAGGCAGTCGCTGCTGGAAGATTAAGACCTGAGAAAATAAAAATGAAACATATGTGAAGATATGCAGGGAGACCTGAAGTTGCGTTAGGAGAAAAAGGGGCAAGCAGAGGAGACACAAAAATGTTGGAGATGTCCTCTTGAAAAGAGGTGCTCCATGGCAGAGGCATATGATCCTGAGGGGACTTCATCCCTAAGGTGACCAATGTCAAAGCAAGGATATCCCTGTGGATAAGCCATGCCAGAACACAGACTGAAAGGATCACTCTGAAAGGATCTGTAGCCTCTAGGTGAGCTACAGTGGAATAGATGCTGAAGGGCCTGTTGTCCAGAGAGGAACCCATGCTGGAGAAAAGAAACAGTACTCAGGAGCAGTAGAGGAAAAAAGAGCCATGAAGTAATAGCAGAATTATGTCAATCATTAAGCACTGAATCCAACCTCCAGCTTCACGTTACCTCACCCATGGAGTTGTGACAGGGTTTGAGTTCAATGTACAGTGAAAACAAAAGAATTTGAAAGTAAGAAGGGAAGATATGTTTCCCTAAGTATTTATTTGTTCCCTTTTTTTCTTCAGTACCAGATCCAGTAACTAGATGAATGTTAATTGACACTAAATTAAGTGAAATTCCTGTAGTCAAGAGTGCCCATACTGTTAGTGACAGTAGTGACATACCTATGCTGTGTGATTAAAATGCAGAGTTTAGTTGTGGACGTCGTAGACAAGTATTGGAGAATGATGGAGTGGAATATTTGAGTGTATATCCCAGATAATGAATCATCACATTTTATGGTTACTTGTCTGAATAGACAATGGTCTGTGCAGATAGTCACTGGGGTTGCCAATGTGAGCAGGTGTACAGGGGCATTTACTGCATCAGCGAAATCTCAGGAAAAGCTGAGAGAGCTGCCAGAAGCCCACAGGTCATGAAACAGTTACCTATTCCCTCCCCTTTCTCTGATATAAACCAAACTCCTAGAGAGCTCTAGCAACCCCGTACTCTGCAAACAGGGTGAGCAGGAAAGGAATGGCACTGTAGCTCTGCCAGTTCAAACAGAGAGCAATGGCACCCACCCAGTGGAAAGTCACAGCTTCACAGCTTCTCTAAGCTCTGCACTCACCATAGCTGAGAGAAGCTGCCCTGAGCTCCAGTGGGAACATGCTGCCACCCAGGTGAAAGGTGCAGGGTGTGCTCTGCTCTTATGCCAGGCTTCACACCATCAGTGAACACAGTGAGTTTAAGAAGCTTATCCAAAAAAGGTTTGCTCATGTATTTAGTTTTCACACAGTAGGTAATTGTTGTCTGCACTATAACCAATGGAAGCTTTGCCAATGTCTTAACTAGGACTAGATTTTCACCTTGAAGTCAGTGGTATTACTTACAAGGTATAAAGTAAATTACAGGAGTGAACTTGCAGAGGACTAGTAACAAATTTATTCATAGTGTCTTACGGTACTTTATGGATTGATCTTGGGGTCACTCTATTTTAGTTACTGTAAAGCTTGTTTTATCACATCACTTTGCAAGTTTGCAGAACAATGTTTGTTTGCATTAGAAAACTTTCCTTATTCAACTACAAAGTCTTATATTGCCTATAAAATTGCAGTTACACAAAATGTTCTCAGAATTTACTTACAAAATGGACAGGTGTCAGGTAAAACAGATTCTGTGTTTCCGTACATGAAACTTAGTTTGCTCATATTTAAACATAATATCTAAAAATAACTCATATTTCAGAAACATATGGGTAATGTGGCCTAATGCCACTCACTAACAGTTATTATCCATTTCAGAGGTGAAACTGATTTGATAGATTTGGGTTCTCTTTTAGATCATGTAGGAGACAAAATATAAGTTCTTGGGTAGATGATAAAAGTTTCTTCTGAAGAGAAAAATTCGGATGTGAATCATGAATTACATTGTTTGTACACTAAAGTCTGCTGTAATTCTCTATGACTTTGTGAAAGCAAATGCCAATTAGTGCCTTTAAAAATCAGTGTAAATGTAAAAATAAGTTCAGATTGACCACAGTTAAATGAAAGTAACAGCAGTCGAATCCTGATTTGAACTTTTTCAGATAATTCTGATTATAAAACATTTAGGGTGCTAAGTTAGTGTTTTCTGTTTGGTTTTGATTATCATCTGATTCATATGTGCTAGTTATGCTAGTATCAAGCATCCTTCCCTATGCTCTTCAACAACAATAGCCTCTGCTGTTATTAATCCCTTCTCTCCCCTCTTGCTCTACTTCACCTACTCTGTGCTTCTTCCCACAGATATCCTGTGATCCCATCCTTCAGCCTTCATTGTGCCCAGAAGGTTTCAGCTAACTACTGAAAGGGGAAGGGAAAAAAATATGAGGTTCACAAAACTGATGACTTCCTGCGGTTACATTATTAATGTTAGCAGTGTCTTTCATATTACAGAAAACTTCATCACCAGCTGTAGAGATGACTATTAGACCATATGAAGCATATGCCAAGAGCACAGTGTAGACTGATTGCAAGCTGTAAGCTTGTGTCAATGTCAATTTTTCTTTTACAATTTTAGGCCACCCGGCAAAGTAGATTAAGGACCTCAGCCATCAACAAGCACCCTGGCAAATCCACAACCTGTCAGCAGCTTCTCTGCCTCAGCTGAGCTTAAAAGAAAGGAATTGATGGTAAATCAATAGTCCTCAATTGTCATATGCAATACTGCATAATGACAACACTAAACAGCCAAGCCAAACTGTTTATGATAGTTCTCTGCTTTGAAGAAAAGAGAGAGTAGATGTAGTTTTCTGGAAATAGATTCTAATTGTCCAAGTGTTTGGCAATTAAATTATTCCTTTCCTGCTGATTTCCCAATATGCATGAGAAGGGGATCACTCTCTAATACTATGTTGAAATTACAAATAAAGACTATCTACAGGATCCTCAGTCCATTTCAAGGTACTCAGACACTACTAATATTTCTGTAAGAAGAAAATGTAAACAGATTAAGTATTCATGTACATATAGAAATAATTGTGGGAGGACCTACAGGAATGCTGTATAATTCTCTTTATCAATATAGAAATCATACAGGATAACATTCTTCAGCCTGAAAGAAATTATACCAATGCATTGTTTGTGTGATCATATGTCTGTGATTTTGCCACCTTTTGGGGCCTGCCCCAGCTCGTGTTACAGGCGTGGCTGCAGTGCCACGTTTGTGTCATTCGGTGGCAGAGAGGACAAGGCGAGGTCTTCCCCTGGTGCTCTGACCCACGTGGGCTCCCAGGATTTCTCAACAGCCTGACATTATTGCTTTTCTGTTTGTATGTTACACTTGAGAGGCGGCGGGCGTTGGCCGAGTGGCGTAGGCCCCCGCCTGTGGAGCCGGCTCCTCCTCTGAGGACACCGGTTCAAATCCCGAGGAACTCGCTGTCGCCGTCCAAGCTGCTCGGCCTTGGCAAGATGAACCTCAGGAGTAAAGGGAGTGGGGCCAGTTCTGCACACCCTGTGCCTCACTTAAAAAGTCCATTGCGCAGGCTTATCCCAAGATCTTCGTTCGCGAAGTCCAGCCAACAACAATACGTCTGTGATGCAGTGTGATCCTCTAGCTAGAAACAAAGCTGGAATTCCATTTTGCATTCCATTTTTAGCTGCCAAATGTTAAATGTTTGTTAAGATGTGAAGCTTAAAATACTTGTTTGTGTATCTCCTGATTGATATTTATACAGATACCCAATTTTATTGGCCTAGTTCATCATGATATCTGAAGCAATTTATTATGGTTTTGCCGTGAGATATAAAATCACTGAATTCACACTTGAGTACCAAAATTTTGTATGCAAGTTTTAACATATAGAAATTGTTGATGGACAGCTTCCAGTTTCTCACATCTTTTCTCTCTTCTTACCAATGTATTTTTGCTTTGTCATTTTGCCTCCTATCTTGAAAAGGGATTTATATTGATGATCTATTTACTCAAATGGGTTTTTGTATAACGCACCATAATCAGTGGTTTATAAATGCAAATTTCATGTCTTTACAAGAATAAAACTTTTCAAATTCTCTCGTGAAAGTAATATAAAGTAAGGTAAAATCTAATTCATTCTTTGATTCTGATAAGCACTGAAGAGGAAAACCTAATTAATTTTGGGTTTCTGAGTTATGTATCTCAAGCACAGAAATACACACACACCTCCCTCTCTTCACACTAACTTGAATTATGCTACCATTACTGTATTGCTCTCTCTGATGACCAGGAAAAATTGCAAATGTGTGGTAAACAGCAGAGCACCATAATTTTAGGTTGTGCAACAACTCTTTTGCTTGAAGTTACTTTGTACCAATTGACTAGATTAACAGTAGCTTGCCTAAAATTTCCTCTCTCTGGGTTAATGCTGTCTTAAACTGGTTAGCCATGGTGCTAAGTTATACCACACCAAAATTTCAGCATGATAAAGATCCCAATTCATAAAATTATTGACCTTATTATTGACAAGATTTCCTCTACTTGAGGAAACAGTCATGTGCCAGTGTCTGAAAGTTGAGCATGTCTCATCTTTGAACCTTCTCCTCCACTAATAAAATGCTTATAATCTAACTTTTCTCTGTTCACCAGTTGCACCCAGTACAACTCTTAAATCAATGATACTACACCTTAAAAGTTGGAACTGCCTAGTGACTTCTTATTAGTAAAGTCAAAGTAGCTTTTGGTTTTTAATAGTTTAGTCTTATGTTTGTTTGATTTTTTTTCAAGTCAGAAATTTCATTTTAATATGTATACATTGCATATCCTTTTATATTGCATTAAAACTCAGGAAGACATTTGCCTACCCTCATCATTTTATGTTTATTTTTGTATTTGAATTAAGTAAAATATGTGACTGCATTTCCTTAGGCAGTGATGTCTTTTATTTAGTTTACCTTCAAATTGTACAAAACTATTGTATTAAGATAGCAATACCTTGTTGTATCTTTCTCTACTCCTGACTGTACCACATTAAGTGAAGTGCAGTCCAGTGTGATGTCCTTTTATCATTGATGTGAACTGGGACTATGAGATTCACTTGTTTGATCATTCCATAGGCACCATTTTCAAAGGAGTTTTCTGGAATCCTGAGCAGTGTTATCTTCTTTAAGAAGAAAAACATGAAAACATCTTTGTAGGCAAGATGTAGATTGGAGATGATTATGTATTTACTAAGAAAAAAACCCTCAACCTAACAAAAAACCTGTGTGAAGTAAAATTCTACCATACCCTATTCTCCCTTTGGGGAAAAGAATGAGAAAGCGAATTCACTGAAAATGTTAGTCATATTGTTTAATGCACCTTTCAAAGGTATTCAAATATTAGAGCAAGGACAGTAAATTTGTGAATAGAACAGGAAGAAGAATATGCATATTTAAATACTGTCTTATGCTTCTACTCTGGATACTTAAATGAGCTAAATCTAATATCTGTTTTATGTATTATATGTTTTATGCGTTATGTTTTAAGTCCCTCCTCAATTCCTATTTATACTGAGGCTTTCTTTTGAGAAACCTAGTTGTTTGAGAAACTGTTGTATATATAACCATACAAGTGTGTTTCTTAAACAAACAAAAAAAACACCCAAATCTAATCAATATGTTGTGCTGATGGTGCACAAATTTTCCCCTTGAATAATACTAAGTTATCTTCAATTTGGTGTTGGAATACAAAACTGCTTGACAACAAAGGAGTTAACAGAGATGTCAAGCAGACCTTGGGAGAAGCCTGAATGGACATCTCCTGACAGATAAAAGGCTGAAAAACTGTTGCCTCTCTGTCTCCCAGATGTATGAAACTGCCTAGACTTTGGGGATACACCCTGAACCTAGATGAGGATTCTATTGTGTTTCTAATTTGCATCCATTATCATATGCCTCTCCATAGTTAATAGTGTGTTATCTCCTGGTTATGACATCTCCTCCCAATGTTATCACCTACTTGTAATATTCCACCCATGTTTAGCATAAGTCAAACTCTGAGATGAATATTCATTTACTGAGCATATATATTGTGTGTTATAGTTTCAATAAAGTAGTTCTTGTTTGCACCCCCATCAAGCAGGTACCATTTTAGTTTCTGACCGCCACACTTTGGGTGTACATAAAAGCTAAAATTTTTACTACTAGACAGATATACTGTTTTCAAAGTTCTTATTCAAAAACTGTTCTTTGAAGAAACCAATACTGGAGGTAAATCTTAAGGTACTTTTCCATGTGTAAGATCCAAGTGCACCCTGTCTTAATGCAGAGAACACAAAAGGAAGTTGTGTGAAATATATTCCATGGTAGCTACATAGAACAACATTAGAAGTATTTCTGTGTTGACCTTTTAGATGTGTGAGACTTTTTTCTTTATCCAATATTCCAGTTTTACATTCTCTGATTCACTTTTTCCTAATTGTGACAAATTGGACCACTGGTGACTTGAGCTCTATTCACCAGTTTTCTTTCATTCTACATACCTCTAAGAAATGTACTGCTATCATTTTGTGGTGAGGACTTTGCTGAGTCAGCATGGCAATAAATTGTGAATAATGTGTCTGCAAATGGGTTATTCTAGCACATCTCACCAGTACTTACATGCTTGAGTGACTACAGCCAAATGCTTTTCCTTAGTCATTATGAAATCCCCATTCCCACCTCTTCTGTAATCCTAGCCCAAGCTACCTCTCAGTCTTGAGTACTTTCCTTGAAGCAATGATATAAGAGCAGCAATGATTCACTTTCTGATACGCCTACACAACGGCAGAAGCTTGCCAAGTTAGAGAATGAGATGCCCAAGGTCAGTGACAGTGCAACGTAGAAACTTTGTGAAACAGATACAAACAACTTATTATAAAAAGATCAGCAATCAACTAAACTGGAGACACTGATTTCTCACAGACTATATTCCCTTCTTGATAGAGAGTTTTATTTTAGAAGTTCTTTACAGTACAAGGAATTTCCAGTCTCTCATTCAGATATGTAGTAAGAAGTACCCAACTTCCAAGAAAAATTAAAATTTTAGTATTTGTCTTTCCATCTTAACTTTTGTTTACTCTAGCATTTTTTAAGCTCTACAATGCCAAACAGAAAATGTCCCATCATAATAACGTCATAGCTATAGAAGTATAATGTATTTTACCTGCTTCTTCTATCCCTAATGTTTGATTGTCTTATACTATGGCCCAGCTTCACTAGGAAGGAACTATGATACCATTATCTAAACTGTTTCGTAACTTAGGTTTTTTGTTTGTTTTTTTTTTTTAATGGTGCATTTGTGCCTTGAAGTACTCCAGGGGAAAAAAATCAAATCAACATTTCCCATTTTTCTGATTAAAACCCAGATTAAATTGATGTGCCATGATTCCTTCCATTTTCTCTTAAAGAAGAAACCTTTTGTGAAGAAAAGATTATGACTTGAATCATGAATTTAGAAGAAATCCTAATATCTAAACAGGCAGATAAACTGGAATAAACATCTTGTGCTTAATATTTGGTCTCATCTATGCTTCTCCTGTTGTTTACTATTGATCAGTTCCTCCTAAATGTTTTACACTTTCTCAGCTGCTTTTGTATACTACTTGCCATTTTCTATGGATTGTATAAAACATTTTAACATGTAAGTTGAGATATCAAAATCAAGCAGAAGCTTGAGTCACATACCAATGCTTTAATAACTTTACTGGATAATACATGTATGTATTGAAAGTGTGCATTAATACTTAGTATTAACAGATTTTTGTCCCTCAAAATAATGATGGCAACAGTAACCATCCTAAGATGCCTAAAATACTAGTGGAAATGATATGTAAAGTCTGCAGTTGCTAAGATTATTACTAACTCAAGCTCAAGTGGAATTTCTGTGTATTATATGACTCTCATTTATGAGTAGAAGGACTAAGAATGTAGAGTGTTCCCAGGAAGTAGAAAATTTGATGTGGGACATCCATTCTGCATCAATAAAAGTTGGGGAGAACAAGGAGAGCAAGTTTAGGACATTTGGTTATGTTGACAGAATTTTGACTTATAACAACTTGCTTTTTGCACAATTTTAAACTTTTACGATACAAAATTACAAGGAGCTGTTGATTCCCTTGAGGGCAGAAAGGTCTTTCATTGAGACATAGATAAATTAGAGGATTGGGTAATGACCAACTGTATGCAGTTTAGCAAAGACAAGTGCTAGATTCTGTACCTGGGATGTATGTCAGACTGGGGAATGAGAGGCTGGAGATCAGTCTTGTGGAAATGGTTAGTGGCAAGCTGAATATGAGTCAGCAGTGCCCTGGCAGCCAGGAGGGACAGCCGTGTCCTGGGGGCATCAGGCAAAGCATCACCAGCCAGGCAAGGACAGGGATTGTCCCGCAATGCTCTGCACTGGGGCATCCTCACCTGAAATATTGTGGGCAGCTTTGGGCACTGCAATATATGAAAGATATTAAGCTGTTGTAGAGAGTCCAAAGGAAGGCAATAAGGATGGTGAAGGGGAAGCCTTACGAGAAGTGTCTGAGATCACTTGGCTTATTCAGCTTGGAGAAGAGGAGACTGAGGGGAAACTTCATAACTTTCTACAACTTCCTCACTAAGACAGGCGCTGATCTCTTTGTGGTGACCAGTAACAGGACCTGTGGGAATGGCGTGTAGCTGTGTTATGGAAGATTTAGTTTAGATATCAGTAAAAAGTTCTTCAACCAGAGGGTGGTTGAACACTGGAGCAGGCTCCCCAGGGAAGCAGTCGCAGCACCAAGTCTGACAGAGTTCAAGAAGTATTTGGACAATACTTTCAGGCACATGGTGTGACTCTTGGGGTAGTTCTGTGCAGGGTTAAGAGTTGGGCTCAATGATCCTTGTGTGTGCCTTCCGACTCATGATGCTCTTTGATTCTATGGTTTTATTTTATTTATTTTTATGATCAGGTAATATGTAAGATGCAATATCTATGAGGTATGAAGTATACATATTGTGCATTATTACAACTCTTGCAGTTTAAATGTTTAAGAAATTCTACTAAAAAATGCAATCTTTCCTGAGACTTTCACTGCAGTAGCAGGAATCAGATGTATCTCTTGAAATAAGCAAATTTTTATGACCTTGTGTTATGGGCTTTCTCCTCTTAAATTTCATGCAGTAAAAGAATAAAGTGTCATTGGCTGATTTTGGATGCTTTAATTGTAATTGCAGATCATTACTTGCTTTGGAATGAAGCCAAATATGAAAACTTTTATGAAAATAGTGGTATTCAAAATGGCTATTGATTCAAATATTTTTCTGTTGTTAACAACCACATAATTGCTTCCAAATCCTAAAAGAATAAAACATAAAAGGATCCTAAAAAGCAGTGGATAGTAAATAATAGCCATATAGACATTGCATGTAACAAAGGTTTTAAAGTATGGATATCAAGGTGTAGTTGTATCTCAAGGGATCACAACCTGGAAATAATACACAATGCTATTAACATAATTTTACTCAGTTTATTGCAAAAAAAATATAAGTTAATGGGAACCAATTGAAACCCAAACGGTTACGGACACCAGCACCTGAAGCAGAACTTTTTGAACTCCATTGCAATTTCAGAAAATGTGAAAATACACTAGAGGCATAATTTACAAATCAGTGATAATCAATATTGCTTT
This sequence comes from Formicarius rufipectus, assembly GCA_013399695.1. NCBI lineage: Eukaryota > Metazoa > Chordata > Aves > Passeriformes > Formicariidae > Formicarius > Formicarius rufipectus. Next base: position 38,125 of record VXAU01003261.1, on the reverse strand, counting down.
TATGTTATATACCAAAGTAAAGTAAAACTTAGACGTGAAAACTTGCAAAACCATGGACAGGTTTTAGAGATACATAGAAAAGACATCAGCATATTTCTTTAGTTTGATACATTTTAGAAATAATCCTACCAATAAAGCCAAGTTTTTTTTACAATTCATTATGCATTTTTGTGCAAAGTAGATAGGAACTGTTCTAGGCCTTGAATAATCAGTATAACCTCACCTAGACTAAGTATTCACCTTGTAATAAAATCTGCATGTGACCAATGTATGTACACACTGCAGTTCCAGAAAAATTGGTGTCATCTTTAAGTCCCTGCAGATCAATACTAAAAACAAATTCATCATAGGAAAATTGAAGCAAACATGAAAATGACTCAGATAAAATGTTGAACATAGCTCCAAATATAGGTTATTTTTTGTAACTTCAAGCTGAATGACAGATGTTACATTGGTGTTCCATTGATCAAGATGCTACAATGATGCTTGTAAATCTTAACTCTGAAAGAATAAGGTTGAAGTCTACACCTTAATATCAGTTAAGCACTAGTATGTATCATCATTATGGTAGGAAGAATTATATTTGTGCCACGTTCACTAGTTTTATAAATCATTAATATTATTCAGTTAGAATTCCTACACATTCATATACATTTTAGGTCAGCTATATAGCATTTAATCTCCATCACATAGGATAAGAGAAGCTATTAAAATATAATTAAGAACAATTTTAATGGGATTTGTTTACCTTGCTTCATTCAGAATTCCAGTTCCAGATGGAGGTCTTCCCTGAGCAATGAATGCTTGCACAACCAGTGTCCAATGGGGTACTTAATTTTTTCCACTTTTTCTAATGGTTCAACAGGCTACTGAAAACTGAAAGAAGAGGAAAGAAGTAAAATTTTCAGGAATGTAACAGGAACTAAATGTTTCATTCCTAAATGCATTCAATCCCTAGAAGACCTATGTATATGCAGAAAAATGCCAATGGTTTTCTAAAGTTATTGTGCCAATGTTCTTTGAAAATGATCATCTTTTCTATTTCTCTTACACATTTTTATATATTGAATTATTTTGGCTATAAAAAGTCAGACTTTTTAGGAATTAAGTCTATTAAATATTAAAATATGAGAGTACAACTTCCATGTAATAAAATTAAATACATGAAAAATTGGAATGGATTTGGAAATATATGAAAGTGGAAATATAAACATCTTTTGAGATATGAAATATTTTAATGTATTGAAGATGGAAGGAGAAAAGCAAGAACAGTACTACATACTTCTGTTAAACAGTGTGGAAAAGCATTCACTGTATTTATTTCTGATAGCATCAGTAAGAGTGAGAAAAAAATCCCCCAGTTGTAAGACAGAGTAATTTTAATTCAGGAAGTACTGCATCATAAGGAGATGTTGAATACAGCACTGGGTGCTAAGGATCTATATTTCTTCACAAAAGCAAAAACATGCTTTGGTTTGAAACGATTATTCACTCTGTTAATGAACTCCTATAGGTGACTACCTCAACCAGTTTTGTTTTTAACAAGTTCCTTTTACCTGTATTTATCTCAGAGAATCCCTACCTCAGAAAAAGAGTTCTTTTTTCAAATAAGCTTCCCTTTTTAAATATTACTCAAACAATACAATAATCATTTATACAATAAAATTCACCATTTATTTTAAAGAAATGAATAAAGCCCTTGTGCCCATGTGTGGTGCGTTCAGTGGTTCTGCTGCATGCATTTTTAAATATGCTTTTGTACTATTTTTGTTACAGTAATTATTGTGGTCTTTTAAATACATTTTGATGTAGATTTCTGTGCAGGGCTTTTGTATGTATTTGGTGATTGAGTGGAAGGTAGCTTAATGCATAATAAGTAAACAAAGTATTGCACATTATAGTTTATTAGCTGTCGCACTATCTAACAATGGAAGGCAATGCTAATATGAAGAAAAAGGGCTTCCAGAAGAAGGAGGACAGTTCTTGCATTAATTTCAGTGAGAATAAAGTAGGTTTGAATATTTTTTTATAGGAAAAGGCAGAACATTATGGTGACTACTGCAGTAAGCAGAGCCTGTGTATCCACCTAAGACTAAGACTTTGCTAGCACAGGAATACTGTGTTCTGTGACAGTTGGTCTGGCAACAGTCTTGGGCTTCATTTAGTAGCATGGACACAACCTCTGATATTCAGAGTTTTAATATACAGATTTATATATAGGGAATAGCCCTGATCCACAGATCATTTAGAGCTAATTCAAGGCTGCTAAACAGTATTGTTAACGGACTGTTTCATGGGTTTCTATGGTGCCTTAATACAGCTGAAGAACATTCTATCAAGACAAAATGCTGCATTTGAGCATCCTGAGTCATTATAATATTCTTTTTCCTTCCACTTCTGCTTTAAAAGAGTAACACAGCTTATGGATAAGCCCAAAAACTTTACACAGAACACCTTTGCTTATAACTTAGGTGCACTGAAGATGAATGAGGAATACTAATACACAGTAAGTGCAGTGGGCTATAAACAACAGTTTATTTAACAAAAGAACTAAGCCTGAAATCAATTAAAACTCAATTGTATACAGCAATTGGGAAACAAATAGATTTTGTTCCTTGCAATACTCCTACTTTTACACATTAAATTCTTTACTGATTTATAGTCAGCTCTAAACTTACTCTTTCTCAATGTGATCCAAATAGCCTCAGATAAAGAACAGGCTAAAAAAAATAAGAAGGCTGGCAAATGCTCCTCTTGATTATCCTTCAATCTAAAGATCAAAGTCAGGTCATGGGCTTTGTTGTAATATTTTACCTTTTCTTCATCAATATACATGCTTATGCTCTTCATATCTCCTCCAGCTCTCTTACCAAAATAATCACAAAAAGGAAGGTTGTATGGGTAGGTTTCGTGTGTGTGATTACAGAATCACAGAATAATTTAGTTTGGAAAATATCTCTAAGGTCAAGTCCAACCTTTGACCATTCACCACCCAATGAACTAGACCATAGCACTAGATGACATTTGTCTTGGTTTAAATACAAGTATTGTGGCAAGAACTCCAATAAAATGAACTCACTCCCCTAATATATAGAGAAAAAAATGTGAGGAGGTATAAATGGGAAAAAAACAAACAACAATTTACTGGCAAGAAAAATAGCAGCACCATAAAGGAACCATCTTGCCCATAAAAAAAAATAAAAAAAATAAAGTGTGATTATGTGATCTCCAGGAACAAAGGGAAAAGAGAATGGTAGAGGGTCTACCCCACCAGCCATCCTCACCTGCCCAACTAAACAAAAGAAACAATGGGAGAAGAGGACCAAAATACACAAGAAAACTGTGTTGCCTACAAGGAGTTATACTATTAAACTAGCCAATCTATGTAATCCAGTTATGTTGAGGTCTTAACAGCAGCGGCAATATTGCTTTGGAGTCTCTTTGTTCCCTGCTACATATTGCCTCTGGCATGGTGTGCTGGTCCCTTTGGCTTGGCTGGGCTTCAGAGCAGCAGCAGAGGCTGTCCAGACATGGACAAGCAGCAGGAGCAGCAATTCATGTGACATGAGCTGGGTCAGTCCAGCAACAGTCGAGGGAAACAGTTGGGTTTCCCTGAGTGGGCCGACACGGTCCCACATGGTGGCAGCAATCAGTTTCACTTTTGTTCTCCCAGGTGGGTTTCTATTATTTGCAAGTTCCAGTTCATCTTCTGCTATAATTTAGAGCATCCATGTCCCCTATGTAATGGAAAGTTACCAGATAGAAAAAATATGAAAAAAACAATGCATTGGACTTGTGTTTTATTTGTTGCTGTACCTTTAAAACTGTGTTTTGTTTTTAAATCCCAAAATTTGGATAAGAATGGCAAAATTTAAAATAGTTTTCTGAATGGTAACTATTTTCTGATCATAAGCAGCAGGATCATGGTCAGAAGCAGGTACACTGCTAATAATAATTTTAATGTACTTTGATTTGCTTTGCCCAAGACCATTAACATTTATAGAAATAATCCTGACTGGGCAGAGAAAGAGATAGGATGACCTAAGAAGTCTTTTCCATCTCTTGGTCCTATTGTTCTGCTATTACATAAAATACATTAAAAATATATTTGCATAACACACTGGAACAGCTCCAAGCAAGCCATTTCAATCTCTAAGGAACATAATAAATATGTAATTTAAATACTGCCTAAAAATATATATACTGATCTGTCTGCATTTATTCTTCCACTGGAGATTACAAAAGAACCCTTCCTAAATAACGTCAAAATCTGTCTTCATTGATTGAAGTCAGAGGTTCAGAGGAAAGAGTGAAGCTTTGTACCTTAGAGCATACTGCCTTATTTTTAAAACCTGTAAGAGCAAGTCTTGAAAGTTGGGCTAGTTTTAAATCATTGATGAATTCCAACAGGAACCTCTTTGGTCAAAGTACCATGCTCAGCTTTGAAAAATGCACTTTGAACCTACTCTAAAAGTGCTACGTATACATTCTTACCCTGGGTTTTCCAGCCTTTTTTACCAAATGACTGTTGGTTTGGTTTAACAGTACTGTCTCTACATGTTCCTATGTATAGCTTTTTAGTTGTCTTTGAACTTGCAGTGTCAAATTTCATGTGCAAAAGACATCAGACTAATCTAAAAAAAAAAAAAACAAAACAAAAAAACCCACAAAAAACCCCAAAACAAATAAAAAAAAAAACCACAAACAAATTACTACCATCCCTTTTCAGGTTACTTTTGGACACATACATGTGCAAGATATGCATAATTTAAAAATACTAATAATTTAAAAACAGCTACTGGCTTATAGAACACGTAATGTAGCTAGACAGGAAATGTTCACCTCTCCTGTAGTACATCTAAAGAATCTTCCACCAAGTGGCCATTGATTGGGTGGGGAAGACTGAGCCTCCTTTGCTCCTTGGATCAGATTGAGCCTTGTCATTGCTGAGCTGCTCTTTCCCTAATCTCTATTTTTTCCTTTTATGCTTTGGTAACTTTTTCTGATAGAATTTTTCCTGATGCATGTTTGTGGTCCTCACAATCCTCTTCTTGTCAAGTTTACCTGTCTTGGGTTTTACCTTCCTGTGGTGGTTTAACCCCATCCAGAAACCTAGTAACAGCTGCTCACTCACTTGCCCACCAGTGAGATTGAGTAGATAATCAGAGGAGTTGAGATAAAGAGTTTAATAGACAAAAGAAAAGCTGGATGTGCAAGCAAGCAAAACAAAGAATTAATTCACTGCTTAAGGCACAGGAGTTCAGCCATCTCCAGGAAAGCAGGACTCCATCACACTTAATGGTTGTTTAGTGAGACAAATGCCATAACTCCAAACATTGCCCCCGTCCTCCTTCCTCCCTCTACTTCATGTACTGAGCATGATATCATACGGTCTGGAATATCCTTTTGGTCACTTAGGGTCAGCTATCCCAACTGTATCTCCTCACATCTTCCTATGCACCCCCAGTCCACTTGCCAACATGGCAGTATGAAAAGCTGGAGAGGCCTTAGCTCTGTAGAAGCTCTGCTCAACAATAACAAAAACACCTCTGTATTATCAACAGTTTTCAGCACAAATTCAAAACATAACACCATACTCTACCCCAGCCAAACCCACCATGCTTCTTTATCTTGTATGGATCTAATATGTACTTTCCCACAGTTCTTTATATAATTTAGCATTTTTCTTGGAGGTCCGTGTCAAAAACTTACAGTTTTGCTATATCCCAGTTAGAGGCTGGATCCACACTGACAATTAGTAGACCCTAAGTACAGGCAGTGACATGCCTCTGCCTCAATTTTGTTGAAGTCCTAGGAACATGATACATAGATACCCAAGTTGGTCAAACAGGAAGTCAGCAAAGGTTTAATAGGATTCACTAACTCATTGTTCTTCATATTGTAAGAAAATCATAGTTGTTCTGCCATAAAATACAGCTGAGCTGTTAAACCTTGTCAGATTCAATCTGACTCAACTATGCAGTCAACTCACGTCTTTCTGAATCTCTAACACTTAACCTGCAGCTTGACTAGTTGAAATGTGCATATTTGATAATAGTATGATTATGAAAGCCTCTGTATTTTATTTGGCAATTTTGGAAGAAAGGACATTAGTCTTTGCGGCTTAACTTGTGGAAAGGACAGAGTTCAACAACTGGGGGCCAAACTACAGGCTATCTTTTAGAAATGTATCATGTCTCTGATAAATTGCTTTGAATCATAATGAAATAACCTTCACTTATTAAGCTCTAATACTTTTTGATTCTTTACAATGTTAAGAAGCAATTATTGTCAATTGGAATATTTCTTTATTTTTAATTTAAGTATTTCTAAGTTTACCTCTCTATCACTGGATCTTATTACAATTTTGTCTATCAGATTAAATGACTTTACTGGATTTTTAGTAATCAATTTTAAGAAAAATTCTTCTAGTAATTATAAGCTTAATGACCTAATTATTATTGTAAACACTGGGAGCAGAGATTAAAAAATTTAAAGAAAAATTGTAAATTATTAATTTTCTGAGCCTATTAGAGGAAATATATGAAGAGGAAAACATAACTAATGAAGCAGATTCATAACTTGTATTAGAATGCATTTGTAATAGTAAAAAAGTCTGTGGCAAAGTTAAAATAGGACATTGCCATACTTGTGTAACAGGAAGTGAAATCCACAGGCTGCTTCTGGTGGAGAAATATAAGTAGTGTACCTCACTGTTCTTTGTTGTGGTCCTTTCTGGGGTGAAACAAAGCAATGTATCCTGCAGATATGTTAGTCTCCTGTTGTTTTTTAAGTATTCATATTTTAAGACTTCTTATGTCTTAAGACATATGCATTGCACACCTTTCTGCCAATCTGCCTTGTTCTCTTATGGAGAGAGATACTGGGAGTCACTCTTTATCTGAGGATAGAAGAACTTAGTAAAGGGGTATTTCTTTTTATTATTAAAAAGACAGCTCTAACTTTGGTTTTATGTCCTTTAGAATATGTGGCAGCTCAAAGAATGAATTAGAAATGGAAAATGAACGAAGGCTAATCCTCAATTTAGCAGCATGAATTAAAAAGATCACTTTCAAGGCCTGCTACTTTTCATTCCAAAAATCTTAATAGCAGCATCTCTTTCTCAGTGTGATCCTTCTTATCATTCAGTAAAGGAGAGCTTTTTTTTAAGAAAAAGAAACAGATATAAGAATTTTAGTAAAGTTTTCAAAGAGAATGATGTTGTCATACCAATTTGAAAAAAAAGATCTCTTCATACAGATCTGTCTATGAAGAATTCATAATTTTAACTGGGGATATGAGCTATTGTTTATTTCAGGTCTAATTAACCTAGAGAAACTGTCTGTTTAGGGTTGATTTTAAATCATATATTTTGATAAAAATAGCTTCCTATTTTACTTTCTACTTTCTTCCTTTTTATATTTCATAGAATATCAGGCAGCCTACAGATCTGGTGCTGTTGTGCCCATGGCCAACCACTGATTTCAGAGAGTAACAGCTGGCAGCCAAGCAGCTCTGCTGCCAGCATGTTCTTTGTCCTTCCCTCCTCTGTGTCAATGAACTCCAGCATCTGAAGAACAGTGAGAACAATGCACTCAGGAGAGTTTTGGAGTAGTTTTAATTGTTTAGCGGTGTTGTGGTGTTAGAAGTGATTCAGATATCCTTCTAACTAATCTTACATTTCCATTCCATGTTACTGGAGGACCCTGTCAGTTTCCTTTAGTTCCCTGAAATTTAATTTTCACATTACATTTTTGTCACTGAACAAATGCCACTGAAAGCTGTTTCTTTAGCAAATCTTATTTTAGTGAAAGTTGAGGAAGCATAGAACAAGATTTCCCTAGACATCTAAGACAATAAAAATAGAATATATCTCTTTAAAGAGAGCTTCATTCTGATTTCCAATAAAACAGACAAATTCTTTTTTCTTTTATTTCATTTTCCTTTTTTCCCCCCAAAGCTTAATAGAGATTATAGTGTCGTTTCAAATAGTATAAGAAGATCTAATTATTCTTGTTAAAATCATAAAATACTTCTAAGCAGTACTGTATTACATATTATTTCAAATCACACTTAATTATTATTTCCTAAATAAAAGGAAGGAATGAAAAATTATCAAGTCTGCAGAGACAATATATTTTAATTCACTCTCTAAACCTTGAGCTGCTAATTTGATTATAAATTGAAACATTTGTGGGGACTACTAATTCCATTGCAATCTCTATTTCAAATATCCTGATAGATGACTCTACTTCTCATAATAACCTTTTGCAGAAAGTGCCAGATTCCATTGGGACTGTTTGTTACTTTTCTTTTTAACAAAGCAAAACATACTTTCTGGCCTCAAGTCTGCAGTTAACATGACAGCAGATAAGAATGCTGAAATCAGAGCTGTGGTTTCATCTCCTTCTACTGGTTTTCTTCATGTTAGATGGGTACAGCCCCAGGAAAGTACGTTCACAGCCATAAAGGAAACTGCACTATCAGCTGAATCATTTGCATGTATGTTTGAGTACCTGAAATTAAACTAATTATGATTGCCTCTAAGAATGTGTCAGAACTTCCCAGCTTGGTTTGATGACAGAATTTGAAGGAATGATTTGTTATAAATTTTTTTCCTTCCTATGGTAAGTTGATATTCTATTTTCCATTTTATTTTTAAACCTCTTCCCTTACTTTTCTTTAAACTGAGCACCAAATGGGTAAAATACTGGGATGAATATATTCAAGAGTTACACACTAAGAGACATATGCTTTAGTCCTGTCTACTCATATTAAGGAATAATTGAAAAATTTGAATTAGAGGCCGATGAAAGTACTGAAAGACACTTATGGTTGAAAGGTGTTGCTCAGTTCTCCAGTGCAGGTTCATTAGTTTACTAAAAGCCTTGTATTACCAAAATCCCTCTTCAAAAGTTAGTATACTTTACTATGACATCTGCTTGATATACATGGTATACCTGATGTTTTGTGGAGAACAGACATGGCACAACATGACAAGTAAATATTTATTCTTTTAGTGCAGCAGACTCCGCCTAGGGTAGAACAGAGACATATTATCCTGTATTCTATTGTAGAGCTTCTGTGGACAGATGGAAAAGCTTCTGAACTTTTCTGTGGGGATGAAGAGCTGACAGGCTTTATCATGTCTTTGGGAACTCTTTATATGCTGGCAATTTTGAGTCATAAGATAACAAAACAATGTCAGTTAAAAAATATCCAAGCAACCGAACTTGTGATTTCACAAAGAACAGGAGTTCTTTGGAGCATGTTAACTGACTCTAAATCAGCCCAAATGAAAGCAGTATGTTTTGAATATTTATTTCAAGAAAATTAGAATAGGTAGTGATTTTTTCGTAAGACTTTTAATTGGTACCTGTAATTCGTGTTCTCTATGATGGTTTTGTCCTTCTGCCTGTGACTTGTTTTTAATATGAAGGATGTTTCACAGTCCAGCCAATTCCTGCTTTCTCAGGTTGCCAAGAGAAGAAGGAAGAATCTATAAGCTATTAAATAAACCAGTCAGGTATGGTTTCTTGTTGGTTATTGAGACTTGTGCTTGAAGCAGAAAAGACTCATAACTAAAGGTACTAAGAATATGCTCTGGATCAAGCTATAAGGAGATCTCTGGTGAAAAGACTGTGTTACCCAGCTCCAGCTTTCTCATGCTATTTCTGGGGCACTGCACCGTTGTTAATAATCCCTGCTGATTAACAGGGAGATGACTCTTCATAGTTCGGGTAAAGTTCTCAAGTGCCACTAAACTGCTTTCAGGGGTCAAAATCTATTCAGTTTCCCTTTTCCAGCCTGCACTTGTGATAATCATTATTTCACAAAATAGATGAACAACTTTGTAACCATCAACTAAAACTAAATATGCCACATCAATTACCTAAATACACACTCTTTACTTGTTGTCTCCTTGGCTCCATGAATCTTGCAATATGTTCAACCCTCAGGCAGTCCATTACTTAATGTGTTCTCTATTTTTAGTCATCATTCTAAGTTATAACTCCCCACAAATCTTCAAAGACAGCCTTTATCTTTAGACTCAGTTCCAAGAACCAAAAAACTGAAAACTGAGTATGGCATTTCCCTCCTGGGCACATAAGTCACCACTGAATCTTTATTTATGTCCTGAACTGGTTAAGTTCAGAACTCTGCCAAAGACTTAGGCATGGTGAAGTTTCACAGTACAGGGGTTTTTTTTGAGGATGAAGCAGACTCATATTTCATTCATTTCAGTAGCAACTCTGTCTTCAAGGTTTATCTGATTGTTTTTCTTTCCAGAACAGAGTTTTCACTTCTGTTTGCACTGCAGAGCCAGAGGAGATAATGAGCTGAATTCTGTTCTGTCCTAGTATCTACAGAATTAACAGCTAAATTCTCATTATAAAAATAATTTTCAGGGAATTATAATAAAGGCAATTAGACAATTTAGAAATAATATTATGTTCCTAAGTTACAAACACTAGATACTGAGAATTCTTAGGACAATGTATTTGAATCTTGTAGTCAAAACTTATAGCTCACAATTATGTGGGGAAAAAAAAAATAAGCTTGTTCAAAACACAGACAGTAAAAGAATTCTAATGGCAGGGTACTTTTGTCTGAACGAGTTTGTTGTAAATTACATTTTCTAAAGCAGAAATATGGATTCCACAATCAAAAATTGCATTCAAAGGACAAATTACTGCCTCATGTAAGAAGCACCAGAAATGGCAAAGAAAATGTCTGAAAAATAGTGTAACTGTTGGGAACTATTTTATTCATAATTGCTATATTTGTGTAGAGGAAAGGTGGTAGAAATGTTCAAACACAACAAGAACACCATAGTGACAATTCATTAAGACAGTCAGATGGGGCATTTTTGTATCCACAAAATACACTGCAAAACCATAATTACTTTTTAATATAATCTCTCCAAGACTTCCTGACTGCTGTCAATATCTTTACAAACCCATGCTTCATTGCCAGTTTTAACTTATACAGTATCAGCAGTATTTAAAATGTTATATCCTTCTCTAAAATATTTTAGCTATGGCTCTTTTTCAGACCAGAAGCTGCTATGGATCTGAACAGCCTATTCCACCTATTTGCATAGGCATTTCCTTTGGGCTATGCTGTTCCTGAAAAGGGTGTTTTTCATTTCAAAAACACATACATACTGTGTTGCTCACCTCTTTCAGTTATTCTTGTCTTCCACTGGTTATTACTATATTATCCAACTTATTCTAGCTAGTGAGTCAGCAGTGACTATTCCTTTAAACTGAAGCATGGTGGGACCTCCCCTACAGGAGGTCCCTCCTTTGTATGGGACCTGCTTTCTTAAGATCTCACTTCTTCTTGGACTGTGGTAGAAGGAGGTCTACTAGGAAATAAAACAAAGCCAGAACTAGCTTCATTTCAACCTGATTCTGATTTTTTTTCTGGTTTGTTTATTTTAATCTTGTCTTTTAAGAGACAGTCATTGAATTTAAACTTCACAGAATGCACTTTTATATCTTTGCTTGGGAAGGAAAGTTTTCTGTAATTTTATAAACCTAGCACAGATGCATCATAAGGTCTTTGCTTTTAGGGCAATTGTCTCCTATACGTATGACACTGACCTAACACCACACTTGAGTTTTTTAAGAATTGAACTCCTTTCCTGAGATACTACATGTATTAGATGACAGAGAATAAATTTAAATTTTTGGAATACTTTTGTTGTTTTTCGCTTATAACTGCATCCACTTATCCTTTGCTAAGATATTATCTAAATGCCCTCCTTTTCTTTCCAGGTTCAGTTTTGGTCCCTCCTCAAATTTTTCAGAATACTGATAAGTAAAATATGGTTTTTATTTATGATGTCAAGCTTTTGTTTCACCCCAACAAGACTCTACACATTTTCATCATTCAACTATTACCTAATTGTAAGTCAGTTCTTTAAGAATTAATTTATTTTTGAATAGCAAATAGCTCTGTACTTTTCAGAAAATAACAGTGAAGACAGCCACATCATTTGTAAAGTCTTGCTGTTAGTGAGTTCACTATAATGTCTCCTAACTGTAAATCTTTATTTTCATGTAGCTCATAGGATTTCATGATAGAAGGAAACAATAAAAGTGAAATTTATCAAAATAAATACTGTTCAACCTTTTCTGTGTTGCTATTGTTTGGTGAAACGTTGTTACTGCAAGTTTAGGATTTTAACCTTAGTTCGCACTTACTCTACTCAGATGAGTAGCTGTTTTTTCAGTTGCGATCTATTTGAAATGCTTTAGTAAGACTAATGCTCCTGTCACTCGGGCTAGTGTCTTCAGTTTGCCATACCTGAGTTTCTCTTATCCGTTTTTTTTAAAAAAAAAAAAAAAAAGGCAAAAAAACAAAACCAACAGTGATCATTTTCACTCTAAGTATAAAGGGAACAGGCAAGTTGCCCATCCACTGATGAGCAAACAATGTTTAGAGGTATTGAGCTGAGAAAACACTTCATCTTGTAATGTTATAGTATGCTTTTTAAAGAGCTTACTCAGATAAAAAAGTGCATATAACAAAGATCATAGAAATACATTTCTCTGGTTTTCTTCCGTGCGATAGATGTAAAAATGATTGATTTTTGTTTCCTACTTTTCAAACAGTTTAGTTTTCTCAGTTAGTCTGGTTGTGGTGTAAGCAGACCAAGTGCCTTTAGTTGGAATATCAGAACTATCTTTCACTGGTGGTATTGGCATCATTAAGTGCTTTGAACAGAAAATAGCATTGACTGATAGAGCAATAGACATGGCCTGGAATACTTACATTGTTACTTACCTACATCATTAATTTGAAAAGCTACTACAGTCACAAATTGCTCTAGATGAAGAAAGACCTGGAGTACCTTGGAACTTTGAATATATAGCCACAAAGTGGGGAGAGGCCTATATATGCATATATATGCATATATATGCTCATGTGAAATATCCCTGCTATTTCAGCCTGAAAATTCGGTGCTTGCTTCCATCAGTAATATTTTGCTAATGGGTTAATGGAGTTGATGATAGAATTTAAATTATTAAAATTTATAAGGGGAAGGAAGAGGTGCCTACTTTACCCTAGTCTTTCAAAATTTAATAATTTCTTGTGGGTGCAATCTTCATTTACCTCCAACAGTTCAATTAATCTTAATTAGACTTGTTTATTAGGAGATTTGAGTATGTGAATTTAGCTCTGAACCTTTTCTGGTGCAGTCCAAAGAGACTGAAAAACAAGTGCAATCAATTAAATGATGGGGAAGTAAGAAATCAAGAGTGTTTCAGTAGGATGTAGGCAAAGTGTGATCCTAGAGATGCATTTCACCTTTAAATCTTTATTATTTCTAGCAAACCAGTTGAAATAGCTCCTTAAAGTCACTCTGCAAACAGGAGCTATGCAGAGAATATATTACACCCAGTATCTCCATGACAGCGACTGTATTAAAAATGGATGGACAGCTTCTGAATACCCATTGTTTGCTGTCTCCACAGATAGGATTCAGCTAATGAAACAGCTAATTAGATTTTTGTAATCCTGTCGTCATTGTCTGAGAGTGACACTTTGCTTGAATTTCTCATGTGGATCTCTTCAGTCTAGGAAGAAATACTTTTTTCAGGCCAATTTGGCTTTTGTCACTTTGCTGGAATGGCAGTTCCCTCTGTTGGTGTAATGAAATCACTGCTTTCCCAAACAGAGCTATGTCACTCAGCATTTAAATAGAAAAGAATAGGAAAATGAGGATAGGATTAGTCAAACAGGTCCTGTGTTCAAAATCCATTTCTGAAACCAAATAGTAGAATTGGATTGAATTCATAATGGAAGAATTACTTTGGTATTATTGCAAGCTATGTTGCATATTCATAGACTTGCTGAATGTGCATGGATTTGTCAAGCATTCTCCACTCCTCACTCCTCATTTCTATCCTGTGCAGATGCAGTGAAGGGATAACCAAGTGAAAATCTGTGTAAATTAAAGAGTGATTAAGATAAGTTTGGGTGGGTGCCGAATATTCATCTCACAGGCAACATTCTTCTGCAATGTAAGAAGGTGCCACTTTCACTGGTAGCTCTGTGACTTCAGCAGCATGTCGGGATGAGACAAAAATATGTCTGTAGTCCTTGAAGCTTAATTGAGTGTTGTTTTTTTTTAAAGCATCCTTGCTAATAGTATTTCTGATGGTATTAATTCCTAATGGTACTTGTGACCTATATTCCCTTAGAGATTCTTGTAAGATTCCTGCAATTATAGAAACAAAACTACACTGACCAGGAACACTGTATTTAATTGTAACTCAATATAGTCTGACCCAGATCATCTGAATTTCTGCATGGATGGTCCTGTGCCATCTGTGGGGCTCTGAGTTCTGCCCACAAGAAACTTATTGAGCAGCTCAAGTTATATTCTGAAAAGTCTTTGCAGTAAGAGTCCTTACCTTTAGCACATTAAAGCAACAAGTTGAGTGAATCAGTGTACAAATTGCTCACCTTCAGGGCAGGTATAGTTTGTTGAACAACCTTGTGATGTCAAACATTCTCCAGACTTATAATAAATACTGTTTTGCAATTCAAAATGTATATATGAATCTATATATCAAATTACATGCACAATTGACTGTGTTATAGAATTACTTGATAAAGTATCTTGCCCACTGATATTCTCTTAATATTAACACCACAAATCTATTTGGTTTAATCCCATAAACAGCATATATGAATGTCCTGTATTTCTTTAGCACATCCACATGCAGAATCTCAATGCATAGTCTGTCTGATGAAATCTCTGCTGTAGTAGATGCCATCTCCACAGTGTTCTTAGGCAAACTTCAGCAAAGTTAATTCGAGTCAAATCAGAGGCCAGACAGGGTTCAAAACTGGATCTCCTGAGTTGATAGTGAGTCTGTCTTATGGGTTGTTTTTCATAGTGTTATTTTCCCTGAATCAGAAGAGCTATGGTTTTTGGTAACTTGGGTTTAATGTTGAAGCAGGGGCACTAATATATTGTTATTATTTTAAGCAAGAAGACAACAGTTTTCTGTGATTAGATATGAATGACAAAGTGAGTATCCTAAAAAAAAAAAAAATAAAAAAAAAAAGAGAAGGGAAAAAAATAATTGCAAAGGGCATTTCAAAAAATATTTCAAACTTTTCACAGCTGATTCTATTTCTGTAAAATTTCATCAAATTTCAGTTCCAATTTTCATGAAGTTTTTCTGTTGCCATTCCATATCTGTCATGTATATTAAGAAATCAGCTGAATAACTGACTTGGTTTCTACAGATGCTGCCATCCACATTTTGCATAACTGAGATGTTCTGTTTTCAGAATACACTTGAAATAGACTAAATTATATGGGGCATAACTACTTTCACAACATTGTTGAAATCCTTTTCCATGAATCTTTAAATGTTTAAACGTTAGAGTATAGGTCTAAGTGATTTTGTCTCATAATTTTCAGTTTCTTTTGCATTTATAAATTGTTGAGAATTTTTTTGAAAAAGCTTTTATAAGTAAAGCAGTTTTTACTTCTACAAGAAAAATTGGCAGGTTTTAATTATAATCTTTTAGTGTTTTTTTGGAAAAAAAACAGCAAGTATTTTTAGGTACTGAAAAACTTTTTCTTTTTTTCTCTTGCTGATATTGAAATACTTTTCTTTCAGAAAATAAAAATAGTTTAAGTAGAGGAATATGAATCTCTTCAAAATACTTTAGATATGTCCTGACCTAAAGAGGCTATTTTTGTTATGTATAGGTCATGTCAACATTACAAGGATGCTAAAAAGGCAATTTTTCTACTTTTTCTGGGAGTACTAGTTCATTTTTTTAAATACGGCCATTTACCTAGGATGAAAAAGAAGAACAAAAAATTTTCATTCTTCTGGAGTTTTGAAATATTAATGAGTTTGGTCACTACAGAACCAAAGTCAGTCCTCCTAGTAACATAATTTTAATTTAAAGCCCTCTGAGTCATCTAGTCCTTCTTTGTAGTTATTCATTATTAGTGGTAATTGCATGAAAAAGTTGTTTGTCCGCTCCTGCTGCTTATTCTCTGCCAGAAATCATAATCCTTTGTTTGTGGCCAGCACAATTAGCAGCTTTGTAGCTCATAATTATTTCATACCTGGGGCTTGGAAGAAAGCTGGAGGAAAGACACACTTCAGCCTTGTCTAAAAATATTGAGTTTACTTAGAGCTGCTTTTCTGAGTTTCAGTTGTTTGAGACATGAATATATCTGTAAAATGCTCAATCCACGAGTGCGTGTGGATGGGTTACTGGAAAATGTTTATGGAACAGTGCTGATCCATAGTACACAAGGCAAAACACAATAACAAAAAGAAACCCAAAATAATAACACAAGATGTAGAACAAATATCAGGACCCAGATAGAATATTCTTACAATAATTTTCTTAACTGATTGAGAGATAATAGATTGATGTTCCTGTGTACCTTATCAAATTTTTATGAGCTACCCTGACTGTGAAGTCTGGGAAAGAAAGAGTGAAATCCCCAACTACTTGGTAGACCAAGTAGTGGTGATCTTTTCATCCCTTCAGGTAATTTATAGTCTTTCTATAGGTGTTGATATGGCCGTACCTTTGGCCATATTTCCAGTGTAAGTGTAGTGGTATGCAAATACATGATATTTCCAATTCATTATCTGACGCAAGTTCAAACAAATGCATATGCTTCTAAAGGCAAATTTTATAACAAATTTATAACTTGTCTAACATTTCTAAAGTGACATGGATATTAAGACTCACATGTAGCTGTTCCAATTCAACTTGAGCACATTTTGGTATTCCTGCTCAAACTGGCAGAAGCTGATGACCATCTTTTCTCTGTAATAAATCATAGTTGCTATTTTAAAAAGTAGTGATGTGTTTCAGTTTGTTAATTTATCAATATTTCATATCACTAGGACTCAGTATAGACAGTGTGCTCAGGAGTTAGAAATTGCTAGGGACAAAAAAAAAAAAAATAAAAATTTAAACCCAGAACTTTCTGGCTCAGTGTAGATTTCCACATCTTTGATTTTGAAAAGTACCTGGTGATTTTCATGCCCAGGATGAAATTTTATTTCCATAGGCCCAACACATCTGTAAAAGAACAAACTTGATTCTGCTTTAATGTCTTCGTCTTCATTTGTTCAGAGAAATAGCCAGCTAAATCGCAGCTTTTTGATCAGTGACAGCAGTTTGACAAGAATATGGAGCTCAATTTTAAACTTTGAGATGAGCTAGTGGTTAAGACAGCAAAACAATTTCTCCACTGAAGCTGAGTGTCCTGGTTATAGTAGTTTGCCACTATTTGGGTGTGGCCAGGGCTGTGTAATCTACACCCTCTATGTAATTTCTTATGAACTGTTAATGATAGATTGGCAGCAGCTGCCCAGGGCACAGCTGACACCTCAGGTTACAAGATGGGTGTTTAAGAACTCTGTGAGATAGGAAAGTTTCTGTCTTCACACCAATGGCTCAGGTGTAATAACTCCCATCTGGGGAGTCATCAGCACCTTCATACCCACCTGAGGGGTCATGTCTGCTAATGAGCCATCAACGATTCTGATACTATTCCATAACTCACAGAGTAAATCACCCATTGTGAAACTCCCCGCCCTGGGGGAGGTGCTGGGCAATCCCACCTGAACCTGAGCATATATAATCTTGGAGTTTGGGGACTTTTGGTGCTGCTTGTTGGATCTAGAGGAGGATTAGGACCTCAACAGGCCTGTGACTACCCTTCTCAACCAGACTGTGGCCATCATCCAGACCAACAGGTATCTTCTTTCTTTTCACTGTTTACTTAGCAAGGGGGGCTGGCATGTGGTGCTCAGCATGGGAGCTGGTGAGTTCAATTCTGTTTATGCCCCACAGTTCTGGGCTGTACATCTGGTTTTGGGGGTCAAATAGATTTTTCCTCTGTGTCACTGTATTTATGGCAATCTTTTTATTAAGTTGTAATTTTAACTTGTAACCTCTTTTTGACTTGGATTCATTTCTCCTGCTGGTTTACCTTTAAACCAGCACACTAAGCATACTTGATTTGTGGTTACTGGGAAGATTAATGTGAAACCTCAAAATGTTTTTTTTCTTAACAGTCAGTTTTAAGTAGATCAACATTAACACAACGCTTTAGCATATCAATTAAAACACATTAGCAACTGCTTTATTTTGCTGAGCCAATAGTTCATTTCAATTTAATTTTATTTATAGCCTATTTAACTGTAAGTAGGAAGAAAACACAAAAGTGAGTAGTTTTTACTGTAAAAAAACCCACACACAAATATTATTTGACCTGTAAGAACACTGTGTTTGCAGTTGAAATAAGAATCCATTGTATTACAAACAATATAAAAGAAAAAGACACTGTATATTCTGAAGAGTTTGCCTAAACAACAGTGATCTATAAGTACTGCTAAGGAAGGAAAACAACAAATTTGGTGGTATGAGCACATTGCATAACTTTTAGTATGTTTGATTTGCAGTTTCTGAATAAACTGTTTCATAATGCTAAATTTTCTGTGCTGACCTGTACCATTGTGGTGCTCTGAGTGTTCTTTCACAGGCCATTACCATCAGTTGCTCCTCTTTATGCAGTTTCAGATATTTCTTTGCTGATCTGTTTTTTCTTTGTATATGGCAATCCCCATATACGCATGCATTAACCAACTGTTGAGAAATGACATAATTTGGAGTCCAAGACTCTAAAAGAAGTATTAGATGGGACACATTTTTTTGGTAATAAAACCATCTATCATCCAGCTCTGTAAACAGTGGAGCATTACTTTTTACAGAAAGATGTCAGCATGAGGTTGCCTGAGAAGCAGATCTGTTGTGATCCTGTGCTCCTGAAAGCTAGACCTGGAGAACAGGTTTATTTACTGACATTGATTAGTGTCCTGAAATCTTGCAAAGGCATTACTTGGAAGGACAAATGTAAAATGAAGGGAAGACAAGACCTGGGAACCCATGTGATGTCTAACTCTTATTTCACAGAAATTTAGTGATGAATTTATCTTTCTTCTTTGTTTTCTAACATTCATTTACTATGAAAAAGATTTAATATATCTGTTTATAAACATAAGTTACTAGTGTGTCCTTGAACAACCAAATTCAGTGTTTTACACAACAGCTTGATAAAAACAAACAAACGACGTCCAAAAGTCATTAGTGCCTCTGAGCTGAAATACTGAAAACCTGACAGTAAAATTAATGTCTTGTGTCATGACTGCTGCTAAAGTGCTTATGCCATTAATTAAAAAATGCCCCAAAATTAGAATGGAGTCCAGGTAGCTTGGTTTGAAAACTGCACCTTGAGATGCAGACTGAGCTCTGAGTGGGAGCCTGAGACAAGAGGCCATGAACTGCCACCCCTTTGATTAACAATGGGCACAAAGAGGGGCTGTGCCAGTCAGGTGAGTGGA
Source organism: Formicarius rufipectus (assembly GCA_013399695.1). NCBI lineage: Eukaryota > Metazoa > Chordata > Aves > Passeriformes > Formicariidae > Formicarius > Formicarius rufipectus. The sequence continues at coordinate 18,707 of VXAU01003261.1, read as the reverse complement.
TACTGAGAGAGACAGCAGAAGACCAAAGACCAGTGGCACCAGCCACCTGGAAGCATAGTGGGAGACCCAGCAGGAGCAGAGGACTTGGGAGGAAGAGTGAGACTTGAGTGCAGGTAGACTGTGAGAGTATAAAAGCTCAGGGGTCCTTTCCCTCATCAGAAGCACCAGCTTAGGTAGTTTCTGTGTTACTGTATCATGAGTAAATAGCTTCATGGATCTAGACTTCTGAGGCTTTTCTATGGGAAACCTGGGGTCAAACCAGTAAGGAAACCTGGTCTGATTGTGTGAGAATGGGAGTCCAGAGGGGTACCTGTGGGTTTACTGGAGCTGCCTCCTGTGAAGCTTATGTATCTTCAACCAGAAATGATAGCTGTCATCAAATTACATTCTTGTAAAAACTCCTAGAGGCCCAGTCACCCAAAATACACCTGCTGATCTTGTGTAACTCGTAGGATTTGTATTCATTGCCTTTTTTCTGATAGAATGTTTCAGAGAGACAGACTTTATATTCTTGTTACTTTTTTTTTGCAGACTTTTGTTTTGCAGAAACAAATAAAAACCAAATATTTTTCTCCATTGTCTAATTAAAGAAGGAAATAATTTTAAATAATAAAAAGGAGTCTAACTCAAGATGAGAAAAATGCACACAATTGTCTTATGAAATACTGTAGCATTCCACATCAGCATTCTGATCTGGTTTTATATAAATACATATATTTTTGTTAAAGTACTTCCTACATCACCTTTCATTCCCTTGACATATTTATTGGTCAGTATATCTGAGGAACAACTGGCTGTTTTCTAACACCTTTTAAAGGCAGATGGTTAAGTAACTGGCTTTCTGTTATTTCTGGAAATGGATTTTACTAAAGAGATGGGTTTTTTAAATTTTAATTTTGCTTTCCAACTCAGTGGAGGAAGCTCTACGAAGATACAATTTCCAACAAGCTGGGCCCTCACCACTGGGCAATATTTTACAAGACAGTTTAAAATTTCAAGTGAGCAATGTAGCCTGTATGAAAGGGACCCTTCACTGAAGCTGCAAAAGTGGGTACTGCTCATAAAAATGTTTTCTAGGCTTGATGTTGTTGGTGAAAAGCAGATAATGGTGCTTGTTGAGTAACTAAGGGGCATCTAAAGCAATGCAAACATTGGATAAAGCCAGCAAGAACCCAGTGGGATAGCACACAGGAACAGTTGTGCCTTAGCACAGTGTAGACAGAAGGTTTTGCTGCTGCTGTGCAGTGAAAATAAATGTTGTAAGGAATTGAAAATGGCTTACCATGTAAATATATTCAGACTGGGGAAGAAAGCGGCTTTTCTTTCCTGGATTAAACTGCAAAAGGATTATTTTCATTTTGCCACTATTTATGCTTATGCAGTCCATGGTTAATACAGCTTACCTTACACAGATATGGTGTCTGTGTAACAGGGGAACTGTCAGTTTCTTATATTGTGAACTTCTATATGGAAGGACTCATAACAATATTGTATCACTGTCTAGTTGTTATTTTGGATAATTAGCCCAATTTAAATGACTCTTGTCTGCAAAGTGGATATGAATGTAGTGATATAGATGTACATATCAAATAATTATATTCAAGGTTTTTTAAAGAAGCCTACTATATAGGTGCTTAGTATTAAATGATTATAATAATCAAAATCAGTGCCTAAGATGGGACAGAGAAAGCTTAAGTAGTTTCATTCACAGGCATAAACTTTCTTGCTTGCACACCAAGTGAACAATGCCCTCTGCTGATTGTGGAGAGAAAAATGGCTAAAAATCTGGAAAAATATAGCTGAGCTAAAGCTGTGAGATAAGGTATCTTAGATACTAGATTCATTCAAAGGGAAGGGAAGATCTGGCAAAGGTAGCTTGAATGGAAGTTTGATATGTCTCTTGGGTGTATTGACTGATGACAGTGAAAGTATAAAATAGTTTCTTCTAATAATTTCATTATTAGTCTATCACTGTAATAATTCGTAGTGCTGATCGTGTGTGTATTCCTCGATTCTAATGAACTTGGGGTTTTTCTGATACTTAATTTTCCAGCTAATTATTTCTCAACACTTTCTCTGCATTCAATTCCCCCCAGTGACAGCATTTCTAAACTCATAACTACAGTCTTGCAGACTGGAACTGAGAGGTGGCAAATGTGGGTTCAAGGCATCTCCTTCAGTATTCTGGAAGATTAAAATTGTGGAGTTTTTTTTCTTGCTTTGTTTTGGGTTTTTGGGTTTTTTTCCTTGTTTGTTTGTTTTGGGTTTTGTTTTTGTTTTTTTTTTTTTTCCTCCGTGATATGTTTACTAGAAGCTCTTGTCAGCATCAGATTTTTTAAAAGTCTCCTAAAATACAGCCTGTATCTGTTTTCAAGGGTTTTTCTTGGTTTTGCCACTCCCACTTTCCTACTCAGTGTTTACCATGGAAGCTTTCTGAGTCATTCATTCTTGATACAGACCTGACAATTTGGTGTTTGCTCCTTCAAGACCTTTGTGTTATTAGAATCATAGAATGATAAAAGGGCTTGAATTGGAAGGGACCTTAAAGAATACAGTTCCAACCCCACTGCTATGGGCAGGGACACCTTCCACTAGACCAAGTTGCTCACAGCACTATCCACTCTGGCCTCTACATTGCCAGGGATGCAGCATTCACAACTTCACTGGGCAACCTGTTCCAGTGTCTCTCCATCTTCTGAGTAAATAATTTCTTCCATCTACCTAGGTTTATTCTTTCCAATTTTCTCAAACAGTGAAGAATTTAAATGCTGCAAAAGTGTTTTGTGTTTTTTGTGAAACATGACATGTAAGAGTCAATAATAAGTCATCTTTGTCTTAGATAATATCTGAACAACATTAATGCTTTTTTCTCAGTACAATACACATATACCTGCAGGGAAAAAAAAGAAGGGATTCTTAAATAATGAAGTGAAAAATTAGTCATGCTTACCTAAACATCACTATGTCTCAAGATATAGTATAAAATAATTTCTCTCACACTAGCATCCAATTAACAGCTGGTGTAAAACTGATAGTGTTCAATTGGATTGATACTTTGGTTAGTATAATGTTTTTCTCTCAATAAGTGTTGGTGTTCTGGATGAACACTCTTTTCTCATTTTCCATGAGAGGTGGATAATTCTTGAATTCCCACTTAGCCTCATTTTAGTCTCTGAATTCTAGAACACATATCACCAGTAACATATTGCCAGAGTGTTCTCATTTACTTTTGATGATTTTACACGATGTGATAGAAACTTTCCTCCAGGTCTGATTTGTTTAGAGAAGGAAAAACAAGACTGCCAAGACAAAATAAACAAAAATCCCAGCTCATAACCATATTCACAATTGTGAATTTTTTGCCTTACTGGGGTTAGTGAGAAAGTTATTGCTTCAAACCATGGGACCCTGCAGACTTATACTGGAGTGGTTACTTGATTAAGAAAATACTTCCTTGAGTAAGAACAAAATAGTGTGATATGCAGATAAAAGGTCTCTCTGTACCAAATCTTCCATCTGTCAGAAACACTCCTTGCATATTTGTATCTGTAGCAGGGTCATCTCTGCCACTGCTCTCCTATTTATCAGCTGTTGATTCCTGATGTCATGTCTGCATATTGTTTATTCGCCAGTGACAAAGGGAGCAGACAGCTGACATGCATTCCTCTCTGCTGTTATGAATTGTGATTCAGTCAAACCAGTGCTCTGCTCAGAAAAGAAGAGTAACCCGGATCTTAGAGTGCATCTGGATATGTTTTTAACATGTGCTTTGCACCAACTTCTGGCAAAAATACCAGTGCAATATTAAGCAGCAGTATCATGTGAAAAACACAACACTTTAAGACCGATTGAAGCAATATTGGATGCTTTTTGGGCTGTTATGGTGTACTTTCCTGTGTGATGTATGTCTTCTGGATTTGCTTCCTTCTTTAGACTTCAGAAAATGTTTTTGATTCTGTTATGTAGCTGTTGTTGTCAGGTTCCTTTTGGTTTATTTGGGTTTTTTTTTCTTCAATTATTCATTAGTTTTCTGTTTTTGACAGTTTTAAATGTCCAGAGTGCAAACTAAAATGAATGAGTACAAAGGAAAAATGTTAATATGTTTTAGTCTCATGTCTTAAAATCACTCTAGCAAATCTTTCCTGTAGTTAAAACTACTATGTTCTTATTGTGTTTTAGTTTTAATAGGAAGGCATAAAAGTAAATGGGTATTTGCATTAAACACGTGTTGTGTTTAGGCTGAATAGAGTTGGTGTATTTTGTAACAAATGTTTCATACCATAGATATTTTAAAGACTCAACTACATCTTGATCCCCATTTTATTCCAAGATGTTGTATTCTACCAGTAAAACGGATGTGGCAAAGTGAATGGAAGAGATGGGAGGGGGATTGTCTTTGTGTGAAACTGAAATAGCTTGTCCGACACTCCTTGCTTCTGCTGTGTTTTGCTTCAGCAAGTGAGGGACAACATGTGATATTAGCACTTTTAGAAGGGACTGTTTGCTAACTTTTGTCAGACTCTGAGGACATCCCAAGTAGACTGACAATCTCATTAAATAAAAACAGTCATTTCATTACGGGGTTAAATTTTTAATTTGAAGTGCGGTGCATTATTCAATCCTTAAACCTACTGATTATAGGCAGAAAGTAACTATTTAAATGTTAATGCTCTTAATCTCTGTGACCAGCTGTGTGGTATTACAAAACAGTTTATCACATGAGGTAAGAAGGCCTAATGTACTGAACTGCAGGTAGTTTATTAGAGGCCAAATATGTGAACTTAAAAATTGAGAAGGACATTAGGGAGAAAAGCCATAATATTTATTAGTGCTAGTAGTTTTAAATTAGTATTGTATCTACTGAACAGACTGATATCTGCCTAAGCAGTTTACTGTTGCCTAGCCATGATTTTTCTGTTCATTTGTGTTATGATCCAATTATTAAAATTAGTTTGAGAACTTTGAGGCCGCAGCTGTTTCAACCTCCTTCTTTAATACTGCAGCCACTTGCATTCATGCCTACTTGATACAAATTTCACTTTTTCTCAGCACATGACTGAGCACTCCAAGTTGGTTTAAAGCACTTTTTCTAGAATGAAAAAAAAAAATCTACAAAGTATTCTCTAACTTATCACACTGGCAACTGTATCATCATTTTTCTTGCCTCCACAGTTTACCCAGTATAAGGTTTGTGATGTTTTTGCAGTATGTTGTTAAAAGCTGTGGGGCAATTTAGCAGTAATGGTGTACAGCCTTTTTGAATGTATTTTGTAGATCTCATTTGGTTCTCACTATCACTGTCAAATACAATAGAATGTTTTATAAGACTACTTAATCACATTCAAACATGAATTTGTTAATTTGAAAGCATATGTATTTTGTTCTAGTCTTATATCTTTGTCTTTTTCCCCCCACAGTACAATGAATCAATGGATTTATTTTGAGATCAGCAGTTTCAGGAGAGTTACAATAAGCAAGCCTAAAAAGAACAAATTTGTTTTGTTATGGCCTAGTGTGGAAAAAAGACATTTCTTAAACTGAAAATAAGTAACAAATGTAACTCAGAGTTGTGGAGAAGTAACAATTTGTCTTCTATGAAAGCACTGAGCATTTATAAATTAATGCATTTATCATTTGGCACATTATTTTGGTGTTTGGATCCAAATGATTGCTTGAAATAATAATGCCTTACAGAGTTCAAATTTTAGAACATGTTTTTCTTATGCAGTTGTACACACAGACATCCACAGCAGTTGAACTTTTCTGAGGACTGAGCAAAATTATCTACCAAAACCTTTTCAAGTATCAATATATGACAGATACATTTAACTCACAGCAGTAATGACTCAAAGCAGAGTGCCCAATAAAAGCATAAGTCAGTATAAAAAATATAAAACATTTATTGTACATTTCTGTCAAAGGAGGATGTAATGTTGTGGAGTAGAAGTGGAGGATGCCTTTATTTCTAAGGAGCATCACAGAAGATCTGGTAATCTAGTTAAACTTCTCAAACTGTGTTGATTCCACAGGGCATAGGATCTGCTGATAGCCATCAGTTACCTACAGAGCTTTTGTTACATTTTCAGAAGTTCTGTATATCTAAAATTTTATTTACCATCTATCCTTACAGAAATAATATGAACATTATTGTGTTGTTTATAAAAGTGTATATACATGAATTAGTGGAATAACTTTCTCACATGAGAAATTGGAAGAAATTCTAGTATGCTCTGACAAGTACATCAATGTATGCTATTTTGTGGTGTAACACTTGCAAGTGCCTTCTAACTGTTCATGACGATGACACATTTTGAAAAACATTGTAGTCATAAACAACACTGACTTTTAAAAAGCAATTTGACAAAATGTTTTGCTGTTAATAGTAGTTTATCTGAGATATTTACATTGATATTCTGAGTTTTATAAAAAGGTCTAACATTTTGCAATAGTCAGAATTATGTTTTTATATATGCTTATTTGCCATCTTTTCTACAATTCCTAACAGCTTAGATACTCAGAACTTTTCTAAAACTTATCAATGGAAAAAGTAGAACCAATGTTAATATCCAAAACTTACATCTGTTGCTCAAAAATGGCATAATTACTAGAAGTTTTAAGTGGATAGATCTTAAAGGTCTACCTCACCTTATTTTACATTATAGGGAATCTTCTTCCTCATATGCAGGAGACTTCTAGGAATAGCTTTACAATTTTGCATAGTAAAAGTTCTCTGGTTTTAATTCTGTGTGAAATAGGCCTCTCTGAAATGTAGAGCAAATTAAAATGTAAAAAAACCACCAATAGATTAGCAAAAAAAAAAAAGTCCTACTTTTGATCTACTGTAAAATCTGTTTAAAATAAGAGAAATTCTTGCTAGTCATGAGTGATTTACTGTGTGTTCAAATTCTCTTTGCCAAAAGCTACCCAGAAAGAGATCATTAGGTCAAGTGCAGTGGACACATTGTTGGGGCTATATCTTTTTTCTTTCCTGAAAAAAACTGTGTGGATTGTGTTATAATAGTCCTTGTCTAAAAAAATACAACTGGAGTCAATTTCATCCTTTCCTTTGATATTATTTATAATGAAATCTTTACCTATTTGTATGGGTTTTGGGGCACTTTGCTATCCTTATGTATTCCTCTAATTTATGAAAAACATTTACAACTTTGCCTTCTCATCCAACCTGATTGGATAACTCACCTGGTTGATCAAGGGAAGGCACCTGATGTAATCCTTTGGTTTTCAGTAATGCTTTGATACTGTCTCTGGCAGGATCCTTCTGCACAAACTGTCCAGCACAGCTAGATAAACACACAATGTGCTGTGTGAGCAGTTGCCTTACTAGTTGAGCACAGAGGGTAATAGTGAATGGGGTGACATCAGACTGGTGGCCTGTCACTAGTGGGGTTCCACAGGGCTCCCTTGGAGGCCCTCTGTTCTTCAGCATTTTCAGTGTCTTGGACTGAAGGGGATACTAAGCAAGTTTGGAGATGACACAAACCTGGGAGGAGCTGTTGACTCTCTGGAAGGCAGGGAGGTCCTGCGGAGAGATCTTGACAGATTAAAGGACTGGGCAATCACCAACCATACGACCTTCAGCACCTGGGATGTGGCACTGTGGGACATACTTACAGACTGGGGAATAAGGAGCTGAAAAGCATCACTGCTGAAAGGCACTTAGGGGTCCTGGTTTATGGCAAGCTGAATCTGAGTCAGCAGTGTCTGGCAGCCAGGAGGGAAAACCATGTCCTGGGGGCACCAGGCAAAGCATCACCAATTGGTCAAGGGAGGGTGTTTTCCTGCTCTGCTCTTCACTGTTATGGCCTCACCTCAAATGTTGTGTGCAGTTTTGGACACCACAGTATAACAAGGATATAAAGCTACTAGTGCCCAAGGGAGGGCAATGAAGATGAAGGGCCTTGAGAGGAAGCTGTATGACGAGCAGCTGAAGGCACCTGGTCTGCTCATCCTGGAGAAGAGGAGACTGAAGGGAGGAGACCTCATTGCAGTTATAACTTCCTCATGAGGGGAAGGCACTGATTTCATCTCTGTGGTGACCCGTGACAGGACCCAAGGGAATAGCCTGAAGTTGTGTCAGGGGACAGATACTGGGAAAAGGCTCTGTCCCTAGAGGATAGTTGGGTGCTGGAAGGAACAGGGTCCACAGAGAACTGGTCCCAGCACCAAGAAGTATTTGGACAATACTCAGGCAAATGATGTGACTCTTGGGAATGGTTTTGTGCAGGGATAAGGTTTGGACTTTATTACCTTTTCAGCACCTTCCCAGCTTGGTAGATTCTGTGATTCCATGAACCATATTCCTCTGTATAAATGTAAAGATTTCCTGCTTTCCTTTGTAAAAACACTACTTCTGTGACAGCTTCTAGAAGAAGTGAAATTTTTTTGGTTGCATTCTGATTTCTCTGAACATGAATTCCTACTGTCTTTTACACCTGTAAGAAAAACTGTTGCTGAATCAGAGTTCCAATTCGAGGTCAACTTTACATTCAGAAAGATTCAGAGTAGTATTATGTCGCGGTTTGCAAGGGGATGAAGGAACAGTCCACACAGCAGGTGTGAACACTTTATTAGGGGTGCATGGGACTCATAGGGTTAGGTTGGAGGATTCTAGAACTTGGGTGGAGTTAGGGGTGGATCAAGACGCAAAAGGAAAAGAGAAGGAGGGTCTATAACTTAGAGGGGAAAAAGGGGGGGTGGCTAGCCTTGTATGGTGGTGCTGTACTGTGCCACCAGCCAGCCTATGGGGTTTTAGGGGTACAAGGACCAATCAGGGGGCTGTAACCAGGCTTCCCAGAACCAATCAGAACAATGGAACAAAGAGGTAATTGAATAGTAATAACTATCTAATACGTCTTCTATCCTAACTATAACAACTGAACAGTATAAAACTTTAAAAAGCAGTAGCTCCATGGCAATGGGTAGCTGGTGTTTGTGGCAGTCTCTAATTAGCAGAAGATAAATTCATCCCCTCATAAAAATCATCTCCCCATGTCCTGGATCAGTGGTCCCTAACAGGTGCCCCTTACAGGTGCCTCTCCCCACAGTATTACTCATTTTGTGAGGAATGAATTGCATGTGAACTGCCTCCATAAAACTGAGTATCTAGCTTTCCTTAGAGTTCTATATTTAACTTGAAACAGGATGATCCTGTGCATTAGAAACCATTGCTACTTGTCACCTATTCTTTCTGTATTGTTATCATTTGTTGTATTAAGTGCATAATCAAACTTCACACACTGTTTGAATTGTCCTTAATGCTAGAGATTGAGAAGGTCATAATCTATTAATTCCTTCAGTCTTTGGTGTCACTTCTCATCTGTAAACTAGATCTACTTGAATGACTGTTTATCTGTGTTTTGTTGATTCCAAGTGTCCCAGAGGAAATCATTCCTATGAGAAGATTTCTGGACACTTGATAACTGTGTCTACATAGACTTGGGACACACTTGATAAACCATGCTTTGATGCTGCATTACTCAGTGTTTTAGTGTTGTCTTCCAAGAGACTTCACAGGTGTATGTATTCTCTCAAGTCTGACACCAGATTTAATTCACAGTTAAGAAAACATTATTTCTGATCAAAACTTAAATAAACAAAATCATGCAGTGTTCCTAGGATTTTAGAATATTTCAAATATGCATTAGTAACAGATTTTAATATGGTCAAATTTGTGGTTTTCCCTTTGCTTCAGAAATTATAGCGATTGGTGTTAATGGCACGCTGTTGTGAATTAACCTTTCTGTGATTTTATTCCTTGATTGGATTAGGAATGCATTTCTGACTCTTGTTGCTACATACTGTGCTTTGGTTCATAGTATAAAATGTAGAGTATTCAGCTAAAGAACACATAGTAATAGACAACAGTAGGCATTCAGGAAAAACATTGCAAATACTTAAAATTGCTATTGTTTCTTTAGAATCAACTATTTTCCTCTAAGAACTTAACCCGCTATACCAAACTACTTGTTAATGTAGAAACTTGCATTTAGAATGACAGTGGTTTTTCAAACTAATTTTTTTTAAAGGCTCATATTTTTTAAAAATGATTGTCTTGTGTGTTTGATTTACTTGGAGTGCCCCCTGAGCAAAGTTTCTTGACACAAGACAATTCAAAGGTTTTGTTATTTTTCATTGTAAGCATTGACTTGGTTAATATTATTGGTTAATACTGGTGGATTTTATGATAAATCCTTCAACTGTGAGGAAGTGGAAAAGCATGGCAAGCTTATTCATGTAAGTTGCTTATTTCTTATGAAATACTTCAAAATGGCTTTCAGTAGTTTTGGGAAATCATAATGTTGAAAGATGTAAGTATGGATTTGACAGTGGGAAACTGGATGCAACAGTGGAAATAGAAATATTAAATAAGAATTAATAATAATAAAAATTATGTAAATATCTGATTACTTTAGAGTTGCACTGTTTGGAGAAGGGCAAACTTGAAAGATGAAGTTCAGTTCATTTACCAGTTCAATTTTACAATTAGAAAATTACGTGTCTTTTTGATTCCTGGGTTCTAAAACAAGATAAGATTTTTTTTCCTTCTGCAGCTGAACAGCCAAAGATCTGCCAGAGAAATTGACTCCTATGATCTAGACCTATGTACATTTACACAGATAACTTTAGTATTTTTCTTAAAACAGCAACAACAACAAAAGCCTTAAATTAGTTAAAACTTAAATTATGGTAAAGCTTGATTTTTAGAACAAACTAGTTCATCATTCCAGAAATGCCATCCATAAAAACGGCATGGGTGAGTCACAAGTTCATGGGTGAGTCACAAGAATCATATCTGTATCTGTCCCATTTCTACCTTTATAAACACTTCACCTGAAGATCTGCTTGTCCTTATGCAAGTAGCTCCTGAGATCACAAAGAAAATCCTTTTAGAGGGATGGTTAAATTGGTTGCTAAATATTAAATGTCTACCTGTAGCATGGGCCCTTAAGTGCCACAGGGTTTTGAAATAATTTGAATTGATTCTCTCTGAATACTTATGTTACCAGGATTTTAGACAGTTTTTCATCTACCCTGCTGATGGCTCAATGGATGGCCTCAGGGAATGACAAAGTCTGTTAGTGTTAAGATGCAAAGAAATTCCACCAATTATTTGTGAAACTCATTCACTAAGTTCCTATAGTAGCTGGCAGATTATTTGACATTTTGAAACTGTTAAGTAAACTATAACACATTTAATCAAAGTACATAACACATCTTTTATTATGAAACTATATCTAATCTCACTTTCTATAACACATTTAGGAATTCTACGGACTATGGAAAATACTAAAATAATTAACAAAAAATTGCTCTCTTCCTGCTGAGTGAAATCACATTTTGTGTTTCAGAAATAAAGCATTAAAGTTAATATGAGTTGGCTGGCACAGCAACACAGTTTCTCTGTAAAGTGATTATGTTTCAATGACTCTTCCATAGGATTCTGGCACAGAGAGCAGTCTTTCTGCCTCCTGCATTAATTCTGGCCAAACTTAGCACAGCAACATAGTAAGTGTGGGCTGTGCAGCCCACAAGTAGGTTCACTACAGGTGAGAGAATGTTGTTTTGCCTTTCTACCTTTCCCTACTCTCTGACATATAAAGGTAAAAGAAAATAATTGGAGATTATAAACACCAATATTCACTCAGAGGAAGAAATTTTTGTGAAGAAATGTCAGAAGCAATAGTGTTAGTAAAAAGGTAAAAAAAAAAATCTCAGTGTAAAGTGGCATTAAGCCTTTATATGACTTAAGCATAGAATATGATAGTTCTGACTACTTCAGTACTTCTGTGGAAAAAAGAGTTGCAAGTTTCTCTCTAAAGTGTCTTTATTAACATGAGTTTCAGAATTACTGTGGCAAAGATAAGCTATAAAAGGGGTAAGAGGTATGAAGAGATGAAATTAAATGCAAAATAATAGACAAGGTATGAGTAGAGGATGTGGAGTTCACAGGTGCACCATATTCTGGGACGCATACTTGAAAAAGGATATTTTTGATGTAATATAAGGCATAATAGGTAGGAAAGTAAAATTAAAATAGAGAGGAAATGTGTCGCGGTCTGGAAGGAAAAGAAGGAATGGTTCACACAGGGGAGGCTGTGAACAAGTGTGAACACTTTATTAGGGGAGCATGGGACTCTTATAGGGTTAGGTTGGAGGATTCTAGAACTTGGGTGGAGTTAGGGGCAGATCACGATGGAAAAGGGAAGGAGGGTTTATAACTTATAAGGGAAAACTGGGGGTGGCTTAGCCTTAGTATGGTGGTGCTGCAGTGCACCACCGGCCAGCCTATGGGGTTTTAGGGGTACAAGGACCAATCAGGGGGCTGTAACCAAGGTTTCCAGAACCAATCAGAACAGTTGAACATACAGAAGTAATAGAATGGTAATAATTATCTATCTAATACATATTTTATCCTAACTATAACATCTTAACAGTATAAACTTTGAAAAACAGCAGCTCTATGGCAAAGGGTATATAGCTGGTGGTTGTGGCAGTCTCTAGTTAGCAGCAGACAGATTCATCTGCTCATAAAAATTATCCTCTCAGCAGTCCCCAACAAGTGCCCCTTACAGGTGCCACCCCCCCCACCCCCCCCAAAATGTTCTGTTAACTGGAGAATCAATTTATTTAAAAAGTTTTGGGAAATGGTGAATTTAACACTTGGTACATTTTAGATAATTCAGTATGTAAAAGGTTGTGGAATAACAAAGTCTAGCCTTGAAAAGAAGTGGTTTGCAAAAGCTAGATTATCTTTTTCGTCTTTTGAGTAATTAGCTCTACTTCTCACTCGAACTCTCTAGTTTGGACAAACTTATCTCTGTTCTTGCTCATCTGATTTTAACTTTGACCGTCTCTAAGCTGTGTCAGTGGAAGTAACACTGTCAAGGAAATCTCTCCTTGGAGTTGTATTTTTAGATTGTGAATGACTAAATGAAAGCTGAGCTTTTCTACAGCATTTCTTTTAAACTGCTTTTAAACTGCTCACTGTAGATATAATCACAGAACATGTTGAGTTGCAAGGGACCCACAAGGATCAGTGAGTCCAAGATGGTTCAAGGTCTGAGAATGTGAATCAGCCACACATGGCAAGGCATTATCCAATTGTTGGGGCACTCACTTGTCACTAGTTAGATGTAAACACTCCTATGATGTCTACTCAGCAAGCAACCTTCCACTTGCTGTCAGGAGGCATGGCAAGTTTAAAGTGCATTTCCCATAAAATATGTGATGGACTGGAATACTGTTTTACTCTGAGTACTGCCTAGAGACATGCATTTTACTAGAAGCAAATATCTGTGTAGCAATTATCTACAGTCACTATTTGCTACAGTCTTGTCAGCTCCCACACATGAAGCAAAGTCAAAATAAATAATTAAAATTGTGGTATTAAGGTTTTTCCTCAAAGTTTCTTATGAAAAATAAAATCAATGTAGAATGAACATTTTTGCATTATGAAAATTGTCTTGGCTTGTGCTGTGTGGAACATGCAACATCCAGGTCCTCTGTGCATATAACTTTGCATACATAGAACACTGCAGGGATATTTGGGGCACTTGTAAGGGGAGGTAATATATTTCATGTGTGAAAGTTTCCTAAATGAGCATTGCATGCATATTTGATACTGTCTGGTTGCATAAAAGGAAACCTGGTTAACCACTGTAGAGGTTTTGGAGGACTTTTCACGGAGATGGTACCTCTAGCATGTTACCTAACTGGTCTAAATTCAGTGGAATTCAATTAAAGTAGTTCTAGTTGTATACAAAATGATAATCACTGTGTGATATAGCTGGTCCTTCTCTTATTATATTCCACTTATTATTTATGTTTAGGAAGATTTTACTAGGTTGGTTTGTTTTAAATCCATGTCTTTAAAAGTACCAATCACATACTTGTTTTTGGACACATGTCTGATGTATTTGCTTTTCCAGAGTGTCCTTGAACTCTGGCAACCACACAGGTGGGCAGACAGAAAATCAGGCAGTTTGTTGTTTTCAGCCTTTCTGCATTTACTCAGTAATTTACCAAAACCAATCTGTTTTTGCAAAATGCTTCCATTTGCAGACGAGTGTTCTGTGACAAAAATTCAATTTAATCAGAAAAATCCAGTTTAGTTCTATTCATTATATAGTAGGAGAGACAAAATATGCATTTCAGTCTACTAATCACAGAGCATGTCTGGATGACTTTTAATTGTCTCTATCCTCTTTGTCTTAACTGTTGCTATTGATACCAAGATGGTAGCTATGAAACCTGAGACACTATTGCAACTTGTTATATTGGCAGTTATTGAACATGTATTTTTCAAAATTAGCACTATGTACTTAGCATCTCATGTGTGGAACACTGTCCTCTGAACAAACATTGCTCAAGTGTGCTTTGCAGACATCATTTGCAGGTCACTTAAACTTCAAATGATTCCTCATTATGATTATAGTGATTGATAGCACCTGAAGTACACGTGAAAATTAATATATTTGTAAATGGAGTTAAGACTCAGATCAAGACAATATTTATGGTCTTAACTTCAAAATTGAAATGAACTTAGGTATGGGACTAAATGTATGGATAAATATGATGGACAAATGTATATAAATAATTTCTTGAAATACTGACTAAATAGTGAAGTGCGATCTGCAAGGAAAACATCTAAATTGGGCACTGAATCCAATAAATAGGATAGTTGTGACCAAAGACATAGTTTACCAATGTCCTCACTGGTATGAGTTAATTGTCTTCCTAGAACCTGGTATAGTAATGCGTTTTGGATTTAGTATGAGAATAGTGTTGATAACACACTGATCTTTTAGGTGTTGCTAGGTAGTGCTTACCCTATGTCAAGGAGTTTTCAGTTTCCCCCAGTCTGTCAGTGAGAAGGTGCACAAGAAGCTGGGATGAAGCATGGCCAGGAGAGCTGACCCGAACTAGCCAAGGGGATACTTGATAATACGGAACTTCATGCTCAGTGTATAAACTGGAGGGAGCCAGCTGAGAGGTGCTAATTGCTTCTGAGGAGACTGGCTGGACGTTAGTCATCAGTTGTTGAGCAATGGTGTTGTTCATCACTTCTTTTTCTTGGATTTTATTCCTCTGCCTCTTTTCCCTTTTCTTATTATATTTTACTTTATTTTAATTAGTGAATTGTTCTTAGCTCATACTTTTCCCCAATTTTCCTTTCCCTCCTGGTGGAGAGAGGCAGAGTGAGCAGTTGGCTACATGGTACTTAGTTGCTGGTTGGGTTTAAACCATGAAATTGATTAAGAATAACTGAATAGAATAAATATTATTTCTTTAATGTTTTTAACAAAGTAGTAAACTTAAAATTTTTAATAATATTTTTAATAAAATTGTTGGTATTGTGAGCAGCGTCAATGGCTCAGAATTAACTACTCTGCTGACTTCTTTTCTTGGTTTTGTGTCATCACTGGGTTTTGTTTAGTTAGAATGAGTTTTTCTGAGAAAATACCTGTCATCAAAATGAAAACTTTTGAAGGCAACTCTTTTGTACAAAACTTTTGTACAGTCACAGCTCTGAATAATTTTAAACGCAGAAGAAACAATAAATCCATATCTCCTACTGTTATATATTTAATTGCACAATCTGTGCCAGTGTAGGAGAATAAACTCAGTTTGTTCCAATTTGAGGAGAAGAGATGAAATAAAGTAAAATCCAAAGGTCACAGCCTCACTGGCCTTGACTGTTTTGGACAAGGAATCATTCCCTTTTTTTGGTGATCCTTAGGGAAGGGGATCAGGGAATGGCTGGGCCAGCAGCCCCTGTTCTCAGCACAGTGCCCACCAGAAGAATTCCTCCCAACCTGGATTATCCCAAGAACTCAAAAGCATCATAACTAGACTGTCTTCAAACAAAGTTCAGCCTTTTATTCCCTGTTTCTTTCCACAGTGTCCACTTTTCTGCTCTCCCATGCCAGAGAGGACTTGGATTTGAGCTGTGTTGTGCCTGTGTTGTTGCTTTCTGGATTTTCATTTAGGTATCTGATGAAATTCCTGTAGGTTGTTCCAGTTTCCTGAGTATTTATATGCTGATAATAGAAATTTGGTTGTGGAGAAGGGGCGGAAATAAACAACTAAGACAAAGAAATGAATCCCTTCAACACCATGGATTAAGAGAACAGCTTAAGGTAGCAAGTGTACCTACATTTACAATTCTGAATAAATATTAATATTATAGCAACAATAAAGGAAAATACGGAGGCAAAGAAATTAAAGTGACTTTGGATCCAGGTACATTATTACTACACAGATACTGTTTGACCTTAATTTTTATTGATGTAGATAATGGCTTACATGGGCCTTATGGCTAGAGCACTTAGAGCAGTTGTTAATACCTTCTCCAGAATTATTTAATTCAGTGGCAATGCCAGAAAACCTCATCCATTTCATTAGACCCTGCAAAGAAGCTGAAATGAGGTGTTTTGTCTGCCAAACTCCCCCCAATTCCTGAGTCTCCTGCTAACAAGGCATTGTGATTGCACTGATTTTGTCCTGGCCATGGAGAACATGCTAAACCAGAGAAAGGAAAATGCTCTCTGGGACCTCTTTAAAAAAGCTTTTTTTAGGATTTGGATTTTTGTTTCTCGCTTTGTTAGACCAAAGACTCAGAGTCAGTTACAATAACGTGGGAAAAGTCCACTTTTAAGGAGAACACAAGGCAGGAATACATTCCCCACCAGCTTGGTGGTCATCTGCAGGAACGGGGATGAAAATGGTTTATTGTTATGACAGAAGGACGAGGGAGTGGTGGTTTTTATTGTACTATCAAAAATATGAGTAAAATAAAAATATATCAGGATCTGTATTTCTTTTAATAAATTCCAAGAGAACTTGCAGATGAAGCAACTGAGCTGGTGCTGGAATGAGTGTACCCAATTAGAGGAGGTTTGGAAAAAATCTGTCAAAATGTCCATCAGGTATTGGTTCTAAGTTTGGTCCTCCTCTGCACATGCAGCTTTCCCAGTTTTCAGGGATTTGGCTGAAATGTGTTTCTTGCCTGTGACCTTTGCTAATTCCATGAGTTAACCACCAATGAACTTGTGAAGCCTCCCCTAAGTAAGTAGAGAAGAGCTTTTGGGCTGGAAATGATCCTTGTTTCTGTGAGAACCTTCAGAGGTGGCTGGTTGGTTGCACTGGATGTACAACTTAGTCCAGGATTATTTGCTTTTAAATCTGTTTTCATGTGATGAGAGCAGCTTTCAGAGTAGTTTCCTGCTACAAGAGTTTTGAAGGTTGTGAGACAAGGAATGATGCAGAGAACATGTTTGAGAGGAGAGTGGGGACAGTAAAAAAGTGGAATTAGCTGATGCTGTCTCCAGGGTAAGCTTCAACTTCGAGGCAAACCCTCCTCGGTAAGAGGAGAATATTTGGAAGGTTTGCTGTTCTTGCCTATTTACGTTCACCTGCTAATGAGGGAAATTAAGAAAGTGAGTTTTTCTGGCTTGGTTAAATGCTGAGCTTTGTAATTCACTATATTACAGTGATGACAGAGTGTGTTAATGGTGCAGAGAAAAGATGCTAATGGATCAAAGGGGATCCCATGTGTTGGTTAAAGATATTCTGATGATAAATGACAGTGACCTAATTTAGGAAACAATCCTCTGGTATAAAGTCATTCACTAATTTGTAATTCTATGATTAACAAGAACAAAATCAATCATGTCAGAATCATCAAAGGGGCTGAGAAATTGCTGCAGGTTTGGCAGCAGTGCCTTGGGTGCTGTGTGGCCACTCCAGTCCCTCCACTGGGAATCCAGTGCTGAAAAGGAAGATCCAAATTCAGGCGGCAGTTTAAATGACCAAACAAATTAGAATAATATACAGTACTATTAACACATTCAACAGCTTAATTATTATAGTTTTATTTCTAGTTAGATTTGTTGTTTATATTTCATTGTCTTTTTTAGGGTATGGAATTTTTAAATTTTTTTTTACATTTTAATTCTAAAACAGCAATAAGTATAGCAAAAATCATTGAAAGCACTGAAATATAACAGTAAAGAACAATTTGGATTTTCAGACTCAATTTTATATTATGATTAACTTGAGGATTTAAAAAGAAAACTGAGAAATGTACGTGTATGCAATTGGAACTTGAAATTTGTTAAAAAGGAAATATTTATAGGAAATTTAAATACCAGAGGGCATCAACATCTGGCACTAAGGAAGAGAACAATGGCTAGATTTTGATTTTTGCTTATAGTAATTTGCATTAGTGAAAGTTAAAGCCAAATGGATTGGGGTTTTATGTCTTTTTTTTTTTTAATTTGAAATCAAAGTAATCACTGGGACAATTAAAATATGCTTTTGTTTGAGAAGAATTTGATGGGCCTATAAAAGTGACTGAATTTGATGTGGTTGTAGAAGCCATTTCCCTTACTTCTCCTTGTGGAACCGCAAAGTGCCACACTCTATTTGCTTTAGGTTAAGGCAAAGGATACGAATTGGATGAATTCAGATGGACCTCTGGCTATGTTGTCTCATAAAAGAAGTTCTCAGAGAAAGGACTCTTATGATGAATACTTTTTTTTTCAGAGACAGAAGATGGGAAGGTGAAATAAGTAAAACTTAGCTGATTTTGCGTAGACTTTATCCTATTAGGAAAAAAAAAGACATACACAGAGAAGGCAAGTGACAAGCAGAACACCTTGCTAATGAATCACCTACTGAATGTT
>VXAU01003260.1:27324-58819 GCA_013399695.1 Formicarius rufipectus | reverse complement strand
CTTCAGTTGAGACCTAACCAGCACTGGAGACCCTACCAAAGGCATAAACCACTGCTAGTATAGCTCACAACCTCATAAGGGCACACAAGCTTCTCCCCCATGACAAGGGGGTGTCCGTGGAGAAGCTTAACCCTGTAAGGTTGTTCATTTTCACTCAGTTCCCATGAGCCCTTGGTCTTTCCCACATCCTACCCTACTAGTCCTATTCTATTTTATATTTGTCCCTTCTACTTATGCCTTTTTATGTACAGTTTATTCTTAAAGAAAATGCTTCATAGAGAAATCCTATTTTTCCTGTAACTCCTTTTCTTCCTTATTTTTCATTCAAGTTAAAACCTTAGATCTTTTTCAAGTTGTTGTAACATGTTCCCTCCAAAATGGATAAAAGGAAAAATAAATTTATGCTCCTTCAGTTTAATGATCTTTAAACTCCAGGTGTAAATCTGAATTTTAGAGCTTTGGCAAAAGTCTATGACAAAATGTTACAAATTCTGTAGCAAAATAAAATGAGCAAAAGAGATCTCACCTGTATTCCATGAAACCCGAGGGGCATTTGTATCTGTTGTTCTGATAGAAAGATGGACAGTGATTGGTAAACTCCTTTCAAAGTAGAAGTCATGAACCTCAAATTCCACCTGTTGCGGAAACAGACAAACTTTGAACAATAAACAAACTTTTGTTTTTTGAAAAGAAAAAAAAAAAGACCCAGAAACCCAAATGTGTCTCAAAACACGTATCATATAGGCTTCTGAAAATAATAAATGAAACCTGATTTAGGTTCTAAAAGGAGATATTGAAGTTCTGCACTAAATTGAATATCTGTCTTCTGTGATCTTCATATTAAATTCTGTAAAAGTTAGTTTGCATTGTACAGAAATTAATGAGAAGGATAAACATTTTCATTGTTGTTTGGAGTACAGTTAACTCAGCAATTAATGTAGAGATTGTTTGTTTTTGTTAGTAATAATAAAGGGGAGAGGGGGCACTTCCTGCTCTTTTAAGAGATATGGGACCAAAAACAAATATGGAAGAAAAATATATGAGGTGTCATGGAGAAAATAAAATAAAATAATAATAATAATTTAAAAATAGGTCAAACTCTTGAGTTTTCCAATTCTTGGACTGTCAAACTCTTGAACCTGCAGTCAAACTATGCTCAAAGCGGAACAAAGACAAGACCTTTAAGGAGCTGATGGTTTAGTACAATGTCTGATCCTCACACTAAGGAAACAGGAGGTTCCTGTGATAGCCAAGGTTAAAAGCAAGACAAGCCTTGTCAGCATCAGGTGACAGTTGCTGTAACTGTTCCTCTGCTTTCTAGTCCATCTTTCCTCAGCTTATCTTGTTCTGATTTTTCTGTTTTGTCAGTTTCATTACTTTAGTACCAACCATTTTATTTTGATGAGGTAATTCCTTAAGTATCTTATCAGATAGCTATTTTGTATTTTACTCCAGACCCTGCAGACAGCAGTTTGATTTCATCATTTGCATCATACCTTTTATGTTAGTGGCATAGACCCCATAGACCCCACTGTCGGGGGTCCATTTTTTCTTATCCCTATGCCACCAATGCCCCAGCAGGTAGGCTGTAAGACCAAATGGCTGTCCTGACCTTTAGCTGGCCCATCTTTCATGACTTTAAATATCTCACATCTTCACAGGTCACAAGGATGAGTACTGTCATGTAGAGGAAAAAGCTGGGTGGAAAAGTCACCACTAATCTTTCCAAAGACACTTGAGTAGATCTACAAATACTGTTGTTTCACTATTCCCCTTATAAAAAATAAAATATAAAATAATAAAATAATAAAATAATATCCTATTTAGATATTCTCACTCAGAGGGGCTAAAAATCTTTCAGTGCAAAGAAATTCCTCTGCAGTCAGCAATAAGTATCTAATTCATGCTGGATAGTTAAGGTGGTGAGTCATAGGGTGAAGTGGTAGAAGATTTTACCTCTGCTGCTGCACTATATGTAGTAAGAGAAACTTTTTTTTCCCTGAAAAATATCCATTACATACGAATGCATTTATTTACAGCTTACTGAATCTTTGGGAGATGAAAACCATTCCACTGTTACCTCATAATTCCTCCTCTCTGTGTGGCTGTTATTTGGAGGCTGATAAGCAATGAGCATGTCACTGAGATCTTTCCAGGTGAAGGAGCCAACAGGTTTTGTGTGGTCAGAAAGGTGAGTGATAAAGCCCTGTGGAGGTGGCTTGGTAATGTTGAATATAAGCAGAGACTTTGGAGTTTCATTATCTTCAGCATCAATGGTTGTAGTTGAAATGGGGGTTAAAATAAATTGATCTACTTCCAGGATGAACTTTGTCATTCGAGCAGCTTTGGGTATTTGGTTGGGGATAGCACCTTTAATCTGAACTGGGAGCCATGCATACTCGGTCTACAACAGGAAAAAATTAAATAACTGAAAAGGCAAAGTGAAGTAAACAAAATAAATTCAATTTTTTGTTAGCTTCATGGAGCAAATTGGGGCACATATTAGTGCAATAATTATTTTGAAAAGAAAAATCAAAATCTTTTAATTAGAAGATGCCTTAAGTAAATATTGAGATATCTTAAATATGACTTCCAGGTTCACTAGTCTTACTTGTGTCCTTAATTAGGGACCGAAACAACTTACTTAATTTGGTGTGAGTCTAATGGATAACTTTATCTGACAGCAATATACAAAAGCCATTAATTATTATTAACTGAATATGTTCACACAACTCTTATTAATTGCTGTATATGTTGAATTCGGTGCAGATGACGCTGTATAAAAATATGGATTTATGCCAGAATTAATTTTTCTTTCAGGATAAACTACTTATGTCTGACAGTAATGAAGTAGAATTTCTCTGTAGCCATAATGATCTAAGTATAGAAGCATGGAAATAATGCCTTTCATTTGCTTAGTTAGCAACACTCTAAGAAATGAATGAAGTTTAAGGCTTCCTCTCTCTCTTGAAATATGAAAAGGGGCAATAAATTTAATTTAAAAAAAAAAGCAAACAGAAAGGCAATCAGACATTGTAAGCTTGCATAAGAATCTACCTTGTGCACAGTTTTGCTTCTGCTGTCTGTGAGATCCAACCTCAGAGGAATATAATCAATGTCAGGCGAGGGAGGGTCAAGGTGTTGATACTGAATCCCCATCCTCAGAAATTCTTCACAGCTCATTTTTTTGTTGTGAATGACTCCTGGTCCCAGCATGCAGCTCCCATTTTTGCACTGCTGGCCAAGGCTGTGCTCTGTAACCCAAGAGAAGCAATAGTGAAGCAGTTACTGGGTCAGAAAGCAACAGGGGCAACCTGTCCATACAGCTAAACTAACCCTGATAGAAAGCCAGTGTGATGAGAAGTAGGGCTCCTTTTCTGACTGTGTCCTACAGGATTTTGCTTTCAACTGACGTCTTCCAACCTCATCCTCCCTGGGTCTCTTGATTAGATGCTGCCTCAAACAACTCTCTATGCTGTTTTTGCCAAGTCTTAGTACTCACAAAGCAGTCATGGTGGTGTGAATGTCTAGGAGGCAGAAAGAGACTCCAATCAGGGAATTTTTTGACCTAGATCCGTGATCTGCATTGTGGCCCACAAAAACTTCATGTCCCTTTCATGTCCATGATAGCTCAAGCTGTTCATTAAACTTTACATGACCCACTCCTACCCAACCCACTACTGCTGTGTCGGGAGAGGCACCTGTCAGAGGCTGCCAAGAGAATAATGTTTACCTATGAATGAAACTGTTTGCTGCTGCCACAGACACCTGTTGTATACCCCTTGCCATGGAGCTGCTGTTTCTGCAAGTTTTTATACTGTTTAAATGTTATAGTTAGGACAAAAAGATGTATTAGATAGGTAATTAATACCATTCTATTACTTCTGTATGTCCAACTGTTCTGCTTGGTTCTGGAAACCCTGGTTACAGCCCCCTGATTGGTTGATGTACCCCAAAACCTCATTGGCTAGCCGGTGGAGCAATGCAGCTCCACCCTATAAAGCTAAACCATCCCCAGTTCTTCCTTATAAGTTATAAACCCTCCTACCCTTTTCCTTTAGTGTCGCGGTCCACCCCTGACTCCACTCAAGTTCTAGAACCCTCTGAACGAACCCTATAAGTGTCCCATGCTCTCCTTAATAAAGTGTTCACACCCTTCCTCTGCGTGGACCAATCCTTCTTTCCCTTTCGGACCGTGACACTGCTGGGTCTCTTTGAACATGCTAATGCAAGTGACTAGAACACATCATACTAGTGCCAGGGAATAAGCCGCGTGGCTGATCTCCACGAAACTGCTCTTGCTGCACTTTCCTGGTGATGAGCTGGCCGTGTGCAGGCAGGTGGGTTTCCGAAGAGGTTATGGAAATAGTACAATCCAGATTTATCTTCCTGTCATAATCAAAAGTGAGGACGTTCTTGTCAATCACCCTGGACACACCATAGTACTCAGGAACCTCCAGGGCATGGTAGCGCATTTTTATGATGTTACAGTCTGGCTCAAGTAACTTCACATGAAGGGTGAACGTTTCTACAAATGTTTCAGTTTCTGTAAACCTGCAAGTGACAGAAGAAAGTTAGCTATGCTTCATCCCATCTTGTATTGCTTTGTGAACTGGGCATTGTCCTTGTCTTCTAAACTGAACTACTTGAACCCCTCTCACTCTTGTGCCCTTAAATCCTGAATTGCCAGGGTCCAGACCCTGCTGGCCAACTCCACATTCTTGTAAAGTGGATGTCTATGTGAAGGAAGAGGTTACTCCCTGTGTAGATGCGTCTGTACCTATCAGCAGGAGAGCAGAGAATATACAGTACCCTTAAAGTACTGTACCAGTAACATAATGAAAAATCACTGAGTTTCTGTAATAAGTAGGCAATACATAATGCACATTAGATGAGTGTATCTGCAATACATGGTAAGAAATGTTTCTTTAAATAGATGGTCACTCATTGACTGATGATGCAGCAACCACATCTAAGTAGTTAAAACATATACAGCAGAACATGCTTTTGCTGTGAAAAATTGCCTGCTTACTCTTCCTAAGGTTGTCTGCGCTCCTGATAACAGTGAAGTGTGAACTCCTGATGCTGCTTACCTGTACAGCCTAAGCATGACCAAGTCTTCATCTAAAATCGGACAGCCATTGTGGGTATATCTGACTTCATTAGGAAGAAAGTGACAGTCAAAAACCTATGAAAGAGAGAGAATAGACTAGTACAAGACTGTCAAGGATGTTAACTTCTCAGCATCTGTTCCACTTCTCTCTGAGTGTCAGGAATGTATTAGACTGTGGAAGTTTTTCATAGGTAGTTCATTTCTGTGTATAGGTATTCACCTCTTCTGTAATCTCCCAGTGAGAGTCAAAGCAACTATTTTAACGTGGGGCTACTAGTGCTCCACAATTAGAAGACAAATGGTCACAAGTGATTTTCTCAGGCTGTCAAGTCCCTCCCCAGGGCAACAAATAATTTGAGTGCATTCTTCTTTACCATTGTAGTCTGTGGAGTTAAGGTTGCAGGTGTATCCAGTGGTACCTACAGTTACAGGGGTGCTGGAAAGCCAGCAGATAATGTAATGTGAGATTTGCTTTTAAAGTTACTCATGGAAGTAGCTTCATTATACAGTAAATTTTGATAAATGATCACTAGCACTGGACTACAAAAGTATGACCCAGAGAAACTACTCTGTTAGAAACTTTGCGAACTCAGATTTGTTTCACATTTTTGTGATACTTTGTATGAATAGCTCTTTACTAGATCAAATGTCATTGCTGTGCCATACCAATGCTCATCCCCAAAGTCACTGTCATTCCACAGCACAATAGCAGACAGATTTCTGTATTATCTTTACCAACTAATTCAAAACAAATTAATTCTTATGACATACCTGACAGAGGCAAAATTTGTGAGGCTGTCTAGCCACAGGTTAACCATCTAAGCCAGACACTTGTTTCAGACAGATTGATTTGTTTGGTGGTTGGTTGACTTGTGAAAGCAAGGCAATGAGGAAGAATGCTTGACACAAACAGAAGAAAGATTGCTTTATAGAGTTCTGGCACGTGCATTCTTTATAAAAGGGATTTGGATTCTGGGACATACAATTTTCATGTCCTCACTGCAATTTGCAAGTCTGGCAAATTACAATTCCTATGCAGTGGGAAACATCAGATGCAAGTTCCTAGAACTGATAAGACTATGTCTATGTTATCTCCATGATAACAGTCCATGGAGGATGAAAGATATTCATGTTTCTTATCTACAGAGAGACAAGGCACATTCTTGTTAGCAAGAACTCACAAGCTAGTCACTACATTTCCTGAGTGTCTCACTCTGAATCTAAATACAGTTTTTATTGCATTTTATAGTTTTGATTGCATTTTTATGGGCAGTATTTACAAATGGTTATATGGACTTCTATGGACTAAAGTGAAATCTGTTCAAAATTCCCTAACAGACCTAATGAGACTAACTATTACTATATATATATGACTGACAAGATTTAGTTTTTAAAAAATAACTAAAGGATGTAATTTTTTACTGATAGGAATTTCTTAAAATATGACCAAAAAAACCGAAAATGAAAATGAAGTGCCTTGCTTGAAATACCTTCATTTCCTCAAACACTTTGGAGAATGGTGGAACAGCTTGGGGATTTTAGTGTGGTTCTAAAATGTTGACGGGAAGTGCAGCTTATAAAGAAAATCTTTGGATGCTTTTATTTTCAGTGTAAAAATAAAGTAATACTGTAATTCTGAAATTAGTTGTCAATGCATAGTTAAGTGATGCATCTCGTGACAACTTTATGAATTTATGCTAAAGGATGTGAAAAATAGTGACCTTTGTTTCTTTCTAGCCAATACACACAAACAGAACTTTCATCCTTCTGTTATGGAAAAATAAGTGGAATTTATCAGGTTTTATTATTACTCAAAGGATATACTTCTACTGAAGTTATCTCAGATGTTCAAGCTATATGATAATTGTTCCATATTTCTAGCAATTTTAAAATGTATTGCCTGCTTTTAAATTTCATCAAGACATCCACTATACAAAGTCTTTCTTTTTTATTTTAAGTAATGAATTATTTATTTTCAGGCACATATATGTGGATCAACATCTTGAAATAATCTGTGCTATATAGTGTTACAGAAAGTAGAGTTGATTTTATTTGTTAAGACTGTTTAGAAAGGAAAGAGAAGAACAGTTTGCAAAAAACAGAATTACTCTCACATGATGGTTTTGATTATGTTGTGACAGTTCAGTTGTGCATTATTTTCAAATGCCACAGAAATATGTGCTTTGCTATTTTTAATAAAAACAACAAATGTATATTTTTCTTCCTTAATGTCTTTTTCTAAGTACAAACTAACAGAAAGGAACAGGATAGTTGAGCAGTTAATTTAGGTAGTCTTGAATGATATTCTACAAAACAGAAAATAAAATTAAGTAGTTAAATGGTGTGCTATCTTCAGGGAAAAAAACATTATATATATATTCCCAGGGAGAATCTACTCTTTCTAAGGATGTACGTTTCCCTTTTCCAGTCAAAACTATAACTTCCCCTGACCGCCATGCCCTTTCCAGTATCATGAAGAGTGGCTTGGCAACTACAGCAGGTCCCATCATATCAAAGAATTAATTTCTTCATTTTTAAGACACATCTTAATTGATAACAAGGTACAGGCAGCTAATAGAGGTGGGGCTGAGAGCAGGGAAGTCAAGGACCCCAGGTATTTTGGTAAATAAGATGTGGTGAATACATATTTCCTGGGATCTCTTGAAAACTGCCTCTAACTATGTGCTTGAAACATGTTGGGTTACACAGGATAAAGTGGCTATTTCAAAATACCTGAGTCCTATTGCACATACAAACTGAGGTGGAAATTGAAAGCAAAGTCACTCCCTCAGCCAGCCAAATTGCCTACAGAAGAAGTTTGCCAGAAGTTTGACATGTAAGTCTCTCCTTTTATCCTCTTTTTCTTCCTTTTTTTTTTTTTTTTTAGAAGAATGGTGATATATGAAATACACTTCCTTATTCCTACAAGCTTGACATTTCAACAGAAAACAGAAGGGTTTAACTTATTTGCCATCTGGTAGCAATTTGGATGTTGCAGAGCAGAACAAACAGTGGTGTACACAATGTGCTTATTGTATGTGATTATTTTTTTCAGAATTGCTCTCTAAATAGTGGCTTCATGACTAAAATGCAGAAGTCCCTAGTAGGCTCTGCATTACCCAAGGGACACTGGTTGCCCTCATGGAAGAAAAGCAGGCAGCTGAGACACTCTAGGATTATCTCCTAAGTGAATGTTTTGAAATACCTAACTTGTGAAAGGAGACTCCGACCAGACTCACTTCTGTTCACTCATGTTACTGAGCTCAGCTTTTGGATTTCCATGTTACAGTTCTCCACCAACTGTCTACTTAAACAAAAGGCTGAATCTCACAGACCATTGAATTTTATGCATTTTGATCACTATCACAGTTTCTTATAGAAAAAAAAATCAGTAAGGCAGATCTTTCTAGTTTTTCCCACACTTGCACACACACAAATGCTCAAAGGAGCACAATGGAGCCCAAATACCTGGGGAGTTAGTTTTCCAACCCTCTGTGTCATTGGCTCATTAATCACAACTTCGACTTTGCAGACATCCTTCTCTCTGGGGATGGAAAACCTAAGGTCATCTTCAGACAGGAAGACAGACTGCCCCTTCATCACTTTCATCCCAAGGTTCACACTAATAAAGGAGGAGCACACCCCTCTTAGCATAACAGGCAGCAGCAGAAATGACCAGCTTTTCTCAAAGTGCTTCATATTATAAGGGAATGCCAGCCTTTTCCACCAGTGAAAAAAAATTCTTAACAAAAGGAGTCTTTTTTCTTCACCAGAAGACTTTTGCCATATAATGAAGGACCAAAATATTAGTCACAGGTAAAAATATATGACATGTTTTTTATTAAGAGGCAGTCCTTGACTGAAATTTGGGCAGGATGCTTTCAAAATATCCCTGGATGTTTATAAAATTCATTGGTCAATCCTGACAAAATGATGAATGTGCTCTCAGAGTCCTTTTAAGGTTTTCCTTTTCAGGTTAACCCTGAAAAAAATTAAAGAGAGAAAATTGTTATAAAGTATTGAGCAACTACTGGAATTTAAAAAAAAACAAACAACAACAACAAAACCACATACACACACACACAAAAACCAACCAACCAAACAAACAAAAAACAAAACAACAAACAAACAAGCCAACAAAAACACACGCAAAAACCTTCCACCATTTCTTACAATTGCAGTTAATTTCAAGCTGCAGCTTAATTTCAGCTTTATTTCACCTGTATTTGGTCTGGCTGAGGTGCAGTTCATTTCCCCACAGCAGCCCTCACAGCGCTGTGCTTTGCACTGGTAGCTAGAAAGGTGTGGATAATACACCAGTGTTCTGGTCACTACTGAGCAGTGATGGCACAGCATCAGCACTGCAACATTTCTTTTCCGATCAAGGGCAAGATCCTGAGAGGGGACACAACCACACCAGCTGACCTACACTAACCAAGAGGATATTCCATACCATATGAAACCAACTCAGATATAAAAGCTAAGGAATGGAGAAGGAATGGGGCAGTATTTGTTGTTTCCCTTGGCTACCTGATAAACCATTATGCATGCTGAAGCCTTGCTTCCCAGGAGTGGTCAGACATTGCTTGACGATGGGAAGCATTCCTGTTCACTTGTGCACATGCAACCTTTTGCTTCTGCTTCAGTAAACTGTCTTATCTCAGCCTAGGAGTGGTTTTCTGTCTTATTTTTTCTCCCTGTCTGGCTGAGAATCAGAGTAATAGGGTGGGCTGGTTTAATGGTAAACCAGCAGGAGAAATGAACCTAATCTCTGTGCACATATTTAAGAGGGGTGGAAGGTATTGAGTTTGCATGGCCAGGTTTTCGTAGCAGGGGTGGGACAGCAGGGATCTGTCTGTTAGAAGCTGCTAGAAAGTTCCCTCTTGTCCAACAGAGCCAATGCAGCCAGCTACAGGATGGACCCACCACTGGTCAACGCTGGACCGATCACAAATTAAGTAATGTCTCTGTGACAACATAGTTAAAAAGAAGGAAGAAAAGTTGGAGGGCAGATGAAAAATTGCACCCAGAGAAGAAAGGACTGAGAATATGTGAACAACTCTGCAGGGACCTGTAGCCCGTGGAGAGAGGACCCCACTCTGGAGCAGGTTTTCCTGGTAGGACTTGTGACTCTGTGGGGGATCCACACTGGAGCAGCCTGTGCCTGAAGGACTGCACTCTGTGGAAAAGAGACCCACATTGCAGAAGTTTGTGAAGAACTGCTGCCTGTGGGACGGACTCACAGTGAAGGAGTGTGGGAAGGACTGCCTCCCATGGGAGGGACCCCACTAGGAACAGGGGAAGGACTTCCTTCCCTGAGCAGTGGCAGAAACAGTTGACTGCAACCCACATTCCAGTCTCCTTGTGCTGGTGCGTGGAAGAGGTAAAACTTGGAAGGTGGAGGAGGGGGGGTTGGGAAAGTGTTTTTAAGATTTATTTTACCTCTTTTTCTCCTGCTCCAATTATGTTAGTAATAAATTTAATTAATGTCCCTATTTAAAATCTGTTTTGCCCATGACAATAATCAGTAAGTGATCTCTCCCAGTCCTTATCTCAACTTGTAAACCCTTAGTTATATTTTCTCTCCTTTGTCCAGTTCTAGAGACGAGTGAGAGAGCAGCTTTGGTGAGTACATGGCATCTAGCTGGAGTCAACCCACTACAGATACTATTTGGTGCATACATGCTCAAAAAATTAGCTATCTACCAATAAGAGTTCTCCTTCAACAGATCAGCTCTCCCTATGAATTCCAGGCACCATTGGTCTGTATGCACATACAAAGTCTTGCTGTGTAGGATCCTTTGTTACTGACCCTTTGAACTGTTACACTGAGTAGGTATTAATAAAAGGATATGAGCTTCCAAGTAATTTGAAAATGCAGAAGTGCTCATTCAGATTAAATATATAAGAAAGTGAGATAAAGGCAGGATGGCCTTCTGTTGTATCTATTTTCTCTTTACCATTGAAGGTGTGAGAAAAAAATTCATCCTTTAGGTGAAAACACCTTACCAGTTCCCCTCTAATCTTCCTGATATAGCAACTAACTATGCCAGAAGAGCAGCATAGAAATACATGAAATGACTCTGATTTTTGTTACAAGAAGAAAAAAAATCTGAGGCAAATCCAGTGGAAATGATGAAAAAAGGTAATAAGGAGAAAAAAAACCACACAAGTTTCTGATGCTCCTAGTTAATCTTCATCTTTCATGTTTATAAACTCACAAGAAAAACATTTTTTTTCTGACATTGAACAATCACTACTGAAATCCTTTTAAGAGACTAATTTCCATGATCCTCCAAAGTAACTGAATCTATGGCCCAAAGAATAGGCAACAGTATTGATTTAATTAAATTTGAGATGATCATAAAAATTCCAATACAGTAAAGTATCTATATTCCTTGAGTATTTTGTAAATATATAATGCCCTTACTACTTATTTACCACAATCTTACCTCCAACAGCAAACTTTCCTGAAAGTGAATTAAAACCCAAATCCTTATACCTCTGTTTTCTTCACTGTTGTTAACAGGTTTGACTCCACTGTTCCCAGCAGAATTACCTACTGAGCCTATAATTGAATACACACATCTACCCAGTTTTAAACTTTACTGAAAAACAATCAACAGTTCAGAAATTGTTTAAAATTATTCACTTCCTAAAGTAAGACAAGGCAGATCACTTCATCACAGACTCAGGACAGAGTAACATACATTTAAAGTTTGATGTATGTTGACTGAGTAGTCTGGGACACAAATCTTAACTCTGCTTTTCTATATAGTTATCTGAAAATCTTTCTATTTGGTTTAAAATATTGCTGTCATAACAGTCTGAAGAAAATCTGAGAGAAAATGTAGAATTGTAGCCAAAGGAAAAGGAATGAAATTCATGGTAAGAAACTTTTTAACACATTTCATTAACAAATCAAAATCTCCATCAATTTTAAAGACCTTTACTTACACAGACAATTCTTACTAAAATCCAATTAGGAAAATACTTGCTAAATTTTATTTCTTTCTAAGGGGGTGGGTATGAACAGAACTTCCTCCAAAATTCACTGTTTTGAACAACAATCTGCAATCCTATAAAGGACAACATGGAAAGAGGGGGAGGAAAACAGATTTTGCTTCAGACTCCAAGTATGAAAGTGTGGTTTTTGGCAAATGCACCCTTTTAACCTGAGTTTCTGACTGATATTTATCATAAAGTGACTGGATTTCTAGTATTTATCAAATATAATGTGTTTCCCTTCGGTACCATCTGCAAAGCAGAGACGGATGTTCTGAGTGAAAATCTTCTCTGTTGCTGTGCCCTGTTTCTACTTTCAGCACGGAACAAAGAGAAGATAGGGTTAAGGGAAGCAAAAGAACTACTCTGACAATATATGCCACAAAGTTGCTCTGAGGAAGTTCCTGGCACAAGGATTGCAAAGGATTTAAAATCCTTTGGCATCAGACTCTGATGAAGAATCAGTGCATAACTAAGTCTGAGCTACTTTCAGAGAAGACCCAGTTTCTTAAGCCATAGAGGAGCTTAAGAAGAAAATAATTAGGAATTTTAGGTTCTGACTAGTACTTTGGAAAGTGCTAAGATGTAGTGAATGACTGAGCCATAGACCTGCTAGGTTACAGTTTACCACAACACCAATAACACTGTGCTCCAAAATAGCAGGCTGGGGCATTGATTTATGGTGCAAAATGCCTTTATTCACTGGGAACAAGTAACCTTAGGAACAAAAATAAAACTAAAGCCTGAACAGTTTTAACTTTCTCCACTTCCACCTGGATAGCTACCATAAAACCACGTTATAGTTCAGAGACAGCCTGATCACCAGTTCAGAAATGGTACTGGTTGGGAAGGGTATCGATCTCTTTACACAGTACATATGTACTTACAAGAAGGGAAAGGCTTCTGTTTCTCTCCAACAGGTACTGGCAGAGTCATTCATGCAGAGACACCTGCACCTCAATTCTGCTACATAGCCCAGGCTGATCTATTCCTGATGCCTACCCCATATATCCCAGCACAAAGTGCACTTAATAACTTCAGACACAGGCAGTGGTTTCCTTCCGGTCTTTTCTTACCCTGCATCTAACTCAGAGCAGAAAGTCTCAGAGAGGAGCCAGGAGCATTTTGACCAATTTCACAGTGGTTGTGTGAGACATTCTCTGCTACAAATTTGCTGATGTTGTCACTGTCTTGCTTTGACTGTTTTTACTTGCAGGCACAGCTCTTTATCACCATAAATGTGTTTGCCCCATATGTTCCAGCCACTGGCCCCTACTTGTCTGCTACAGGGCTGCCTCCTTAGGTGGCCAAGTGAAGATCTTGAGAAGTGTAACCTCACTTTCTCAATCACTTAGCCAATGATAACCAAATTAAATGGCAATAAAAATAAGAAGGTTTTGGTGTGAATGGTGTGATATTAGCATCCTCTCCCTGTATGAAGAAAGTCATTACTTCAGCAAAGTTGTGTATGTGCTACGTGTTACTCTGTTCATCACTGACAGTGTGCTCCTCTACAGCAGCTACACAACTGCTGGTGATGCCACTGTCACATGTTGTGGCTACTTTGGACTTCTTACAATTCCCTTGCTTGCTATATCACAATAGTACCTGATTCATCCCTGCTATTCCTTGTCATGTCATCTTCATACCCAGACTGGACATAGAGCTGAGGCACTGTTTAATTCCAAGTGTGCCATAATATTTCAGATATTACAAATGGCTTAATGAAATTATGGTGTTCATGAACAATGCATTAGGAGAACCAGCATTGTGAAACTAAGCTATTTTCTTATTAACTCTCTAAGGGTCTGACTATATGGCAAAACACCTGAAAGAACTACAGGTGCACTGTGTGAGTACAAAGATACTGGCCTCAGACCCAGAAGTAAAGCAGTCATGTCAGTTCACTGATATATCATACATTAGTAGTTAATCCCTCAATGGGCATGGAGCACATGATTTACGAGGAGAGACTGAGACAGATGGATCTGTTCAGTCTGAAGAAGAGAGGGCTTATTGCTTGTTCTGAAAGTTCTAATTGAAGACTGCAGAGAGCCTGGAGATGCACAGTGAAGGATAAGGTACACTCCACAAAAATAGCAACACAGGAAATTCACATTAAATATTAGAGTAGGGGTGAAAAAAAAAGAAAGAAAAAAAAGGACATTGTGAGAAGAGGCAGTGGAACAGATTTCATGGAGTCCTCTCGGAGATATTTAAAATACATCTAATCAGGGCCTGAGTTTCCTGATGTAACTTTGAAACTGGACTTGCCATAAAAGTTGGCTGTTCTTGGAGCTAGAGGTGGGAGTGGTTACCTGCAAACATCTTTTTCACCCTAGATTGTGTGAAAACTCAAAGCAGAAATGACACAGCCATCTGGCTGCCAGGACCCAAGTTAATTACCAGGTGTATTTTTGTAAAAGACTGCATTGTACCCTGACAAATCCCCAGTAATTCCCATGAAGATACAACATAAAACCCTACCGATATAAAAAAATGTGGTAACAAGTAAAGAGACCTCCTTCGCCATAATAATAGGTAGATTGGCCAAGCTGCCCTGAGATTTGGAGGCCTAGAAAATATGTCCTGAAAATGTGTCCAAGGCATCATACTACTGGGCAAGGGGAACCCTAAGTAGTTACTCATCTGCCAGCAAACTCCTGCCCTGCTCTGCAGATGAGCCCAAAGTGGGAAGGCAGAGGGATAAGGGGCCTCTGAAGAGGCACTGAATGTGACTGTGTAGAGTTAACAGGTTGACAATGTAGGGGTGGGTTTCTGTGAACTTTAGATGTGGTTCCTTAAATATTTCCTTCAAATGACAAAAGAACTAGTTCTGCCTCAAGGCTGCTGGTGCACATGTGAGAAATGATGGTTAATTAAAAACATAAGTATACTCGGCAAATGCAACTGGTGAGTCTGGTTTTGAGGAGAGCTAATTTTGATCTAAGTAAAAGACTAATGCCAAATACTGAGATAGTTGTCTCCCAGTATAAAACAACTGAAAATAAACTCAGAAACAACACTACTAACTCTCAGTTGTAATACCTAAAACCTGACTAAAGCATCTGTAATCACTGGTGACCTTGAGCCAAGTCTCAATGATACGCAAAGTCTTCAGTGGGATTTCAATGACATTTTAAGAGTTCCTCTGTGTGTGACAAAATCTCTGGTTACCTGGGATATTTCAGTGAATGGTTGGATGAAAAATTGCCATCTTCTTTGACAAAGTTGGACGAGGATAATGGAGAATGATTGCTTTGGGCTGGGAGCTGAACTGTTTTGCTTTAATGACTATCAGAAAAAGTTTAAAAGAAACAGAAAGAACAAAGTATTTTTCCCTGAGGATTGGTTTAAAGAAAACAAGTAACAGCCCTCCACAATTTCTAGGAAACAAGACATATTATTACTGTAATTAAAATTCAGCCCAGGGCAATGAAAGGATCATGAGCTATTAAATTAGAGGGTTGTCATTTCAGGATGTGCAATTAACACATGCACCCCTTGGACTGTTTGCTGTTTAATGTTTTTGTTCCATGTATTACAAACAAAGATCACAGGTCCCTGAGAAGCTAAGCATTTGGCAAGGTATTTGCTGAATTAAGAAATGGTAGATAACTGTTCTCGGTTTGTTTTTTTTTTTCCCTTTCTCAGTTTTGGTCTGTGAACAGAAGTCTTGTGCACTTTTTGACAAATCCTTCACATTTTTTAGCAAAGTGAGGAAGCAAGAAATGTTTCATTGCATGGTGAATGAATACAAGTCTCTTCATCAGGGAAAACTGTTGAAGTCTGTGAAGGATATAAGATCTATCTAGGTTATTAATACTTCCTTACTCCTTTGTTTCATTGTATTAAATCAGAATAGTAAAAGGTATGGGGAAAAAAAATCTTTCTTCCTTCTACTCTTCTTCACATCACAGACATTTTAACAGCGCTTATCAGATTAAGATCTGATACAGTTTTGATTTTCAGGAATTACTTCTGACTTCAATTTTCATTCCCCAAGTGGTATTGTCACTGATGTACACTAGGTTATAATTCACCCAAGACTGGGATATTAGGTAGTGAAAACTGAGTGAAGAAGTACCCCCATGCTGATGATTCAGTATAAGTCTGAAAGCATATTTGACATTACATAAAGGCAGACAAGTAATGGAGAAGAAAAATCTAAAAATAACAGCACAAACATTATTGCACTTATTACACACCACATATTGCTGCTTAGTGGAGACTTAAAATTGAATTATTCTTTTCCACAGGGTTCTTGTACAGCCCTTGCCAAACTGTTTTAATTTCCATTCCTTGTAAGATTCCTTCTACATCAGCCAGAAATTGTAACGCCAGAAGGGCTTCTGACCAAGGAGTAGTGATCCACTCTTTTCCATTAAACAGAGCAGGGGAAAGATCTCTGTACCCCTAATAATGGTAACTGTGCATTGGTGAGGGGAATACAGTAGATAGAGAAAATCTGCCAAGACCAGTGACTTTGAAAAGACATTTCATTTTTAATGGATAGTAAAGAAATTAGCAAAACTCAGAAAGCAGCCTAGGATTAGTCAGTGACCATTGTGCTTGTGTTACAAGGACAAAATTGCTAGCTACACCTTGATCCATAACTTTGACAACTGAAGACAGAATTACAGCATGACATTCAGTACCTGACATGACAACACGAGGCTTCCTGCTCTGGAGCTCCATACTTTTCCATGACGTTTGAAAACTATGATCTGATCTCAACCATGAAGTACTAGATACACTTGGCTTATAGCAGAGCAGTTCTGCCAGAGAGTGAATGCATCTCTGACCCAAAAGAATCAGGGTGCCAAAACCCTTAGAAAAAGATCAAGTCAAATCTAATGATTAAGGATTACCAAGAGACAGTAACTGAGAACCTGTGACCAGCTGTCCATCAACGACACTTTTTCACTACACCATGAACTGCAACCTGCCCCAGCTTGTGTTGCAGGTGTGGCTGCAGTGCCATATTTGTGTCATTCGGTGGCAGAGAGGATAAGACGAGGTCTTCCCCTGGTGCTCTGACCCACGTGGGCTCCCAGGATTGCTCAACAACCTGACATTATTGCTTTTCTGTTTGCTGGTTTTTTTCTTTAATGTTAATCTGAAATGGGCGGCGGGCGTTGGCCGAGTGGTGTAAGTCGCCACCTGTGGAGCCGGCTCCTCCTCTGAGGACACTGGTTTGAATCCTGAGGAACTCGCTGTCACCGTCCGAGTGTGCTCGGCCGTGGCAAATGAACCTCAGGAGTAAAGGGGGTGGGGCCAGTTCTGCGCACACTGTGCCTCACCTAAAAAATCCATTCTGCAGGCTTATCCCAAAAATCTTCATTCGCGAAGTCTAGCCAACAAAACAATGAACTGCAAGGTCTGATACTTCTGTGGAAATGATCATCAGGCCTTGGTGGAGAAGTGCAGTACCAGTGATTCATTGCATCTCTGCAGAGTGTTAGATAGCTGTCTCTGTACCCAGTAAGTTGAATATGAGGCTCTGCATGGAAGTACAGAGCAATGAAACAGTAGGACTTCCATCTCTCACAGACTCCCTCTTACAGGTAAAAACCTACCTGGTTTGTAGCATATCTTCTTTGGTGTTTCTTTGTACCATGTAATCAGCTGGCTGATTAACTGACTGTGAGTGAGAAGGCTGATATTTGAGCTGATGAGCCTTAGGGTAATGGCAAAGGTTTTGGATTTTTGAGAAGACTGCAGTCTGTACTCCATGCCACAGCACACAGTGCTGAACTAAAGAAGACTTGCAATCTGCTGCACAAGCTGTGCAGAATTTTTTTGAATGCTTAAATTTTAGCAGCTGGTAGAGAGTATGATTTATACTTTCCCAGGTTTACACTTTCCCACAAACACACTAGTTTGGTTCTTCTCTTTGAGCCTTACATATATGAAACTTAGCTGCTGTTTTAAGCTTCTTTTGAGGATAGCTACAATATTCTGGGAGCAAAATATATGTCTGCATAGAGCAATAACTTCCTGCTTTTATAGCTATCTAACAGAGGATAGATTTAGCCCTGACACAAATTTAGGTTCCTTAAGGAATGTGAGAGGACTCCACTGGTAGTATAGTGTTCCCTACATACCAATCAAAAGAGATTTGAAGTTCTTTTGTGACATCTGTAAACAAGTTTGATGTTGTATGGTTGCCTTCAAATTACATTTGAGAAACAAGTAGCATGCACCAGATTGACGAGTTTTAAGTCCCATCAAAGTTAATCAAAATCCACAACAAACAAATAGACAAACAAATAAATAAATAACAACAAAACCAAAACAAACAAAAACTCCCAACCCCTAGTTTCTCTTTGGTTAAGAATTGTCACTGATAAATGTATATTCGCATGCATTCAGGATGCCTGCACAGTGCATATACAACCTGCTGGTGCATATAGTCACATAATGGTTTTAGAAAACTTTGGTCTAAATATGAAATGTAATCCAGCTGTAGTTTAACTTCATAGACAGCTAGTAGAGATCTTTGAAATACTTTTTAAGGGCTTCACAATGATAGCAACTAGAGAGGGAAATGACACGTTTCATCAGTGAGTGTTTAGCAACTTCCCAAATGTAGTTTGGGAAGACTCAGGATCTACCATCTCCCAGGTTTAGAGTGTTTTACCCAGCTGCACAGAAGGCAGTTGAATCAACCCAAGAGTCTAGTTATGTGAGTTGTTACTTCACACCCTAGCTGCAGTAACTGCAGCCTGCACAGCCAGTACTATGAGATAAACTAATCCGGTTCCACAACTGGCTGCCACAGAATCTCAAAAAATGAGAGAAGCAAAGTTAAAGTATTGGTGACAAATGATTCACTCAGTCCTTCTTTATGCTCAACAGGTACAGTCAAGTGGATAGCATTTTTAATACATTGTTATTTGAGTAGCATGTGCTATTTTGTTGCCATCTGTAAATTCACAGATTGATGAAGACAGTGATAGTTTCTTTTCCCCATGAATAGATCAAATCCTGTTCGATTGTCCATAGACATATATTATCAAGACCATTTCATAACTATTGTTAACATAGATTAATATTATAAAGACTACATCAAGGACTGTTAAAAAAAATGAACGTGAGAATGAACTGTTAGGGGGTATTTTAATTTAAAATTAAAATCTTTGCTGCAACGTATTTCAAAATCTAAATGTTCCCAGATCCAAACCGCCTCATTCTCTAGGTTAAAAAGATCTGTATGCTGTTCATCTTGCATGCAAAACAAACCCTGAAGAAGAATCATGAAGAAAATGCTTGCAGAACCACAGCAATAACATCTGTGTAAGAAAAAAGAGGTGGGACAACTTCTGCAGATGTGTATGTTGCTCTACTCTGAAAGTGCAGTCCCAAGTGAGCTGAGATGATGACTAGCAGAATTCTCTATCAAACACATAAACTATAAAATCCCCTTTCAATAACTGTTTGAAGAAACTGTATATAATTATTCACAGAATTTGTTGGAATGTCTCAGCACAACACAGAGTGACAGCAAGTAATCGCTAAAAGAGAGAATTTGGCTCAGAGATGAGTTCTAGATAAATACATAGAAATCAGCAGGAAATGTGAAAACTATGCAAGCACATGTGTCTTAAGAAACACACATAAACATTTATCCATATGACCAATGAACATCTGCATAATTCAGATGAAACAAGTCACATACATGTTTGAATGTACATGAAAATGTGAAAATGCTGACAGATCCTTACTGTAAAATAAGTGTATAATTTAAAAATACATTAAAAAAACATATTATCCCAGCTAAATTAAATATATCCTTTATAAAAGCCTACTAATATCAAAAGTTTTCATTGGAATTTTTACAGATTTTTATCATATTCTAAGAAAAGAAATCTTGTTTAGTGCTTCCATTCTTATATAAAAGATAAAGCCACAAAGTTTTATTCTATCTGATGGAAGAAAGCCAATATAGTTGGTTTATCAACTTAAACATTAGGATAAAGTAATTTCCTTGCACTCCTTGACTTTCAAGTTAACTTCTCCTAAACTACTGGCAAGAACCAGTGCCTGCTTTACTCAAACACAGAACTGAGCTTTCATCCTTCCCGAGTACAAAAATTACTGTCTGGCTACTCAGCTGCAACATTCAGCAGCAAATTGAACTCTGCAAGCTGTTAAGCACTATTACAACCTCAAATACAACAGCATTCAGTGTATATGACAAACTTGAATCAGATACTTACAGGTAGGAGTGTTTCTGCAGGAGATTGAACATGAGCTCGTACTAGAATAAGAGAAAAAATGTATGCCACTGACCTAGTAAACTCCAGTTTAAAAGGCTGGCAGAGAAAGAAATCAAATGAGTGGGAGACAGAGAGAAAGCAGAGAGGGGGAGGGGATGAAATTCCGGTCTTTCTGGTCAGCTTGGCTGTAGTTTTCTCTGTACTGAAAATCCACAATAAACACTCCTTGCTTGTAAGACTGCCTGCAGAGTCCCAAATTACAAATGCTTTCGGGGTGCCTATGATAATAGCATTCAGAGATGCCTTGTAGTGTTTACATTTAGTAATGCTTCTCTGGCAGCTGGCCCTAGATCTGCTGTTCCCCTTCTGCTAGTTAAGTCTGTTGGGGTTGGGACTTAAAACTGAGCTACTGTTACTAAGGTTTGCTCACTTATTTCTCCCCACTTCTGATAGTTTATATTCCTCAAAATGCACACAGACACACAAATACCCCACCTTAGATGCATTCAAAAATTTTTTTTTTCTCCCCATTCAGAACAGCGAGAAAGAGCTAGATTACAGGGAAAAAAAAATCCTAACAATTATGTAATACCTCAGAAAATTCTAGATATCTCTCCAGCCTTCTGTCCTGGGATTCACATCAGGTTTGCATATTTGACAGGCTCACGGGATTCTATGTAAAATTTGCTACCACACAGTGGGACACTGGTGCACTCTGAGGGGAAAACCCAACAGTCCAAATTTTCAGAGCTCAGAGGCTGTACTGCAATGTCACAATATAGCAACAGGCTATCATATGTCTGTCTCAACACAGGAACCAAAATAGGTTTCAAATATAGGGTACAAAGAAATTTTCAGCCCAGGCACAGAACATTGTGACAAGGGCAAGAGGGACACCATGGGGAAGCGCTACTGAATCCTGGGTTACCTGAGTAAAGAAGTCCAGCACAACTGTAACACTGTAGCATGTTTTCTCCCCTTGCCCCTGTTTGATCAAGCAAGCTGACTTTGACCCTTGCATGGAAACAGAACTGCACCTTAAAAACGCAAAAGTGAAGTCAACAGTAAGAAAGAAAAGGACCAGCAGATGTTCCTGTGACGTGACTTAAAGACAGATGAAGAAAACAGATGGCTGTTAAAAATTAAAATTAACTCAAAGCTATACCATGTGTAATATGATCCAATCTGGTCTGTATTTACTTATAAGAAAATATGAGGCAAAAAAATATTTCCCAGAGGTACATCACTAATGTCAGAGTGTTATAATGTCCTGGATTTCCTACTACGCATTTTATTAAGTTTCAAAAGTACTTGGAATTAGTATTTATCTCCTCTGAGTTGTGTGGATGGCTGTGGATTAGTCTCTGTTTTGTATTTTTGCTTGTTGGAACTTAGCCTCTAATTCACTGTGATGAATGGCCTGTTCAAACAGTGGTCTGGTTAGGATCATTAGCATAACTGCCCTTACAGGCTGATTAAAAAAAAAAGCTTATTTTAAAGTATGTGACCCATTAATTAACAATATAATGGCAGAAGCGCTTTTCAGACTAGTTTTATTACTCCACCAATAAACTTGGTATCTCATTTATTACTGTACTCTTAAATTACAATTAATTTTTGCCATGTATCAGGGTCACATTATCTAAAGAATAGACCAAAATTACCACAGCTTTTCTAGACATATGCCAGAGCATTGAAGATATGCCTCTTGTGCACATACTCTTTTCACTGTAATGTTTGCCCACACATGAAAGAGAGTAGTTCAGTTTCCCATGGATGAAACTTAAGCATGGTATGTATTTTATTAATTACTAGTAAACTCATGCAGTCCAGGCTGTTGATATAACAGAAGGAAGTTAAAAGTTTTCTGTAAGCTGCCTTTAACAAGATATAGACAAAATCAGCCCCTTTCTTCACAGACTTTTATTTGGGAAAGAAGAAGCGTCGACTTGAGGCACAAAGCAGGCAAGAACACACACATACTCCCATATCCATACACCTAGAACACAGTCCCATCTCTTCCCTTTGATTTTGACTTACATTGGTAAGTGATAGCCTGAATCCACATCTACACATTCAACATTCCTCTAAGGAGGATGAGGTTCTCAAAGTAACAAGAGTCATGCTCATCCTAAACCTGAACACTGTACACTGGAAGACCTGTTGAACTGTGGGGGGAAAGAGATACAATTATTTTCCAGGTATTTACTACATGACATAGCTTTTATTGTGCGAGCAACAGTACCTGGTTGCAGTAGTCCACTCTTCAGTCCCTTAAGCAGGTTGAGGAGAACAGAGTGAAAGATCCAGCTCAAAAGGGGAATTGTTAGATCAACCGTCTTCACCTTCT
The DNA here is from genome assembly GCA_013399695.1 of Formicarius rufipectus. NCBI lineage: Eukaryota > Metazoa > Chordata > Aves > Passeriformes > Formicariidae > Formicarius > Formicarius rufipectus. The sequence continues at coordinate 36,129 of VXAU01003260.1, read as the reverse complement.
CCAGCCTGTATGCACCCTATTCATAAATATTTACTGTGTGGGAAGGCCTGTGGGTGCAAGAAGTTATGTTGTTCCTAAACATAAAAATGCAAGATAAGCCACACAAAATCTGACAGTGAACAGAAAGCATAGGTAGACATGCTGACAGAGAGCTGATCCTGCAAGTGGCTGTCAATCTGCTCAGCTTGCCTGGAGACTCGCCTAGGGGTCCCCATGATCAAGATAATAAAAACACAATAACCCTGCCATCAAAGAAACCCAGAACACTTCCTATAGAACAAACAAGGAGAGTCTGGGACTACCGATGCTTGTGATTGGAGTCCTCAGCTGTGTTTCTTCACAGGACTGTGCATCACCACCTCAACTAAAAGGGTAATAATGCTGCTGCTCCAACCTGTAATCTCCAGTCATCCACAATAACCCAAGGTTTACAAGCATAAAGTCAATAATGAAATTCATAACCAAACAGTCTTCTGGTTATTCTCCTTCTTATCTTTATTTTATGGAGCATTACCAAGGAAGCACTATATAAGATATTCCTTTGAGTTCTCTCCTAGAAGACTGAGGATCTCTTGGTTATCACAGTACAATGAAATTAATGTATATAACACAAGGAAGGAGATGGTTCTTGATGCAGGGAGTACATCCAGTTCCCCTTGGGCTTCTGAGGCACTGAAAAGCTTCATCCAAGACTCAGATACGACAAAGAGCTTCTCTGCTTGGTCAAACTCACAGCAGTGATGCTCTTGAATAGTTTCTGTCGTAGTGAACCATGTAGAGAGAGGATTATACAGAAACATTACAACTTGCAAACTCCTTGTAGTGCATGTCCTAAATATGCCCATAGTTTGGAACACAAACTATATTTATGTGGTTTTGGTGACTGATAAAGAACCCAATAGTGTGTGGCCCAGGGGACAGAAGATCTGTATTCAGATGACAGCTATACCCTTACAAGCACAGACATGGAACAAAGCAGCCCTTGAGATTCAGTAGCATGACTGCATGAGGGAAGAGCAGTGATACTGGCTCTATTCCACACAACCATTTTTGTCCTTGGAATAGAAGAAGACTGGAAATTAAATTTTATCATTGCTATTGAGTTTTATGTGTTTTATGGGTTAAACTCTTACTGTAATAAAAAATAGGAATGTCAAGTGACACTCCAAATGTGGCTGAGGTTTCTGTGCTAATGAGGTCAAAATGATGTTGCTGAGTTTCTGTCCTGCTAAGTGTCAGAAAACATTCTTTTGAAAGGACCGTTGTCATAGGAATTTGCTAGTATTTAAAGAATCTCTCAAAGATCTAACCTTTAGGGAGAAATTTTGAGCTCTGGTGACAAAAAATTGACCCCTTAATCTATGAACCATGACACTGCAGCTAAAAAGTTGTGACCTAAATGGTCATCTCCGCTAAAAGTGATAGAAAGGCAAACTGTTAAACTTCAGAAAATGAGGAATATCACCCAGATCCAATCCACTAACAGCAGCCACTTACTAAATCCAAGGAACTGTGTATTGACCCTACTGCAAAGCCACAAGCAAGCAGGAAAATTACTGCTATTTACTTCAGATCGCATTTAGATGTTTAGTTTAGACTAAGTAGCAGAGCTAATCTCTTTACAAGCACAACTGCCCTTCAGGTTACCTCTAATAGGTAATGAACATGACAGGGACATGTCAAAATGCTCACCACATGGATCATGACACCTAAAGTTAGAAATTCTGGATACTGGTGTGCACCCCAGCATCAGTTACGTGCTCAATGAAGAGATTTTACTTTTCAAATATACAAGGTTCCAATAATATCCACCCTCCAGATTAACAGAAGAGCTTTCAGCTCTTTTAACAGTATAAGAGAGAGCACAATGAAGAACAACTGCACACATTTCTCAGGCAGTACTTTTAGGGGTAAACTTTAAAAAATAAGAGATCTTGGCAAAAGTTTAAAGGGTAACATACAACCAAAATGAAGCATTTCAGAAAACATTGACTTAGCACATGTCAACCCATACAACTCAGCAAAATCCAACCCATCCAGTGTCTTGCTACCCAAAGTACTAAGAAAGGATATTAGAAGGGAAAAAAAGTAGAGAGAAAAGGAGAAAATTCTAATTACCACGCAGAGTCCTGTGCAACTCCAGCTCCCACGTGCCCAGGTGGTGGGGTTAGACCAGCATGGCTGGTACTGGTCCTGCTTTTGATGCTCTGGCCCTGTGGCCACACTCCTGCTGTGCCAGCCCATCCCAGGTTGGGCCAGGGGCTCAGGGGGTGTCCAGGGAGTGAGTCTGTCCCAGGTTGCCCAAGGAGACTCGTGGGGGCTGGGATGTGGGACAGTGATCACCTCGCCTCCTTGAAATTTGACCTGTTCCTCCCACACATACATATTTAAGTTGGTCAATAATTAATGTAATAATCCAATGTCTCACAACTGGCTTTAATTGAAAAGTTGTAGTCCAGGTTCCTGAAAACGTTTTGAGTCTCAGTTTTCCTATAAAATGAGAATTCCACTCACCTCAGTCATGTTAAATGACCTGATCCATTGATGCCCAATATGAATCAAAGATATTTAAAGTCATTATTGGTTTTAAGGAGCCAAGGTATGTATTTTTAAATCATTGAGATTCTCAACTGGAACACATTACAAAGAATAACAAAGCTATATATTTCTCATATCATGGAAATATTTATGTTTAATATACATTATTTAATATATATGTATCATATAATGTCAATCAATGAGTCTAAAAATAATCCACTTCAGGTTCCGATACAGGTCTAAGTAGTAAAGCCATGTATTGCAATGCAATGAGCATTAGCATTACCACCCTTATTATCACACAACTTTTAAAGAAATTATTCTAGCACATCAATGTCTTATATGGAACACAGCTGTCAGAAGAACAAATTCACTGTCTCACTGCCAGCTCCTTCATTGTAAAATACATGCAGAGGATGCATAATGGCAAAGTTCTTGATGAAAAAGACCAATTACTCAACTTTTCAGCTGCAGAAGGGACACTAGACACAAATGGCTTTTTGGAAAATAAAACAAGGCAGCACAAAAACATTTGGTTTGTGTCAAGCAAATCAAAAAATCAAAACACTGAATGTTTGAGACACACATGAGTGGCATTTCCAGTAGAATGAGTATCTTCATTGAAAAATCCATGATTAATGCTATTAGTTCTAATTTTAAATGCTTTGATATCTTCCAAAATTCTTGGGCTCTTGGGCTAGACCCTCAGTTGTTGCAGAAGAACAATGAATGGACATCCTCAAGGACTTTGGATTCTTGGCAGCCCATTCAGTCCTTTGTCTGAATACACCTAGAGCACACAACCACTACTAAGGTCTCTTCAAATTATATATCCATAAGGATCAGCATCCATGCTGCAGATTAAAAAACACCCCTTCATGACCTTGGTGCTCATCTTTGAGATGTGAGAGGGACTAGGCATAACTGGATATACAGCAGCAAAATCTTCCCTCCATTCCCCCTAGGGCAGCCTCACTGCCGTGTGTACAACCACAAGGGTTGTGAGACTAAGTGACCATCAGAGGCGGTCACGAGATCACGATAGTAGAGACACATTACAATTTTGTAAGAAGAGAAATTCAGTTACCACCATTCCTGCAGGACATCTTCTGCAGCATTAAAACGTATGCTTGTGTGTTTAAGCTTCATCACAGAATTTCAATTCTAGAAATAGTAATAGCAAATATTTATACTTGTGCTTCCAGCACCTATTAACATATTAATTCTTCCTCTTTGCTTTCCAGGGTGCTGTCATACTTCCTCATCTGTCACAAAAAGATAAAGCTCCGATTTTTCAAATCTCTTCAAGTGGCATGGTATGAAATGGTTGGCAGCATCTAAGATGACAGTTAGCATTTCCAGCTTTGTAGGGTGGCAACTGTCTCCTCTGTCACACAGGTGTCACACATGAGGCCCAGAATGAACCTTTCCCTTCTTTTCCTAGTTACAAAGATCATGGACAAGCTGAGCACTACTAAAGTAATCAATTTGGCACAGCTGGAGACATGTATTTGATGAAGACATTGTAGGAATAGCAATGCCTCCATAATGGAGGAAATCATTATATTCCAGCTTATGAATAGCTGGCCTGTTCTTTGAGGTACCTAATAAAGGATAGAAAAAGCAATTTTTAACACATCAAGAAGCACAGAAGAGGAAGGGTGAACACTACATGTTCAAAATGTAGCTAAAGAAAGGTTGAAAACAACCCCTAAAATCCTCCAATGAAGGACTGTTGCGTGCCAGCAGTCTGCCAACTTCTTTTAACAGTGCTCACTACTAGGCTTCAAAAAGCATGTTCAAAACACCCATGTTTACCTCTCTTTCTTGAAAGTGTGTTGTTCCACATCCAATCATTCCACCAACATTCCCAGATCACATGTCCCCATTAATGCAGATGGGGAATTGTTCTCTCCAATTTACTACAAACTAAAAGGCTTTTAGGAATATTACCTTATAGCCATTAAAATAATTTGCACTCAGGAAAGGCTTCTTAGTTGTTTTAATTGAGATCAATCAAACTGAATGTAATGAGACTCGAGATTTTTATCCAAAATCTTTCAAAAGTGAGACTTTCGTGGTGCAGGGCCTTTATTTTGGCTTTAGACTACATATGGGTTTAGACCACAGCTGGTACAACTGGATCTTCATCCCAGTTAATGCTTCCAAAGTTTCACTGACTTCGTTTGTTAAGCTCACACTATCACTGACTATGAAATATCTGCAAAAAGAGTTTTCCAAACAATGTCAGAGATTTGTTTTTGCATTCTACAGAAGAGTCAAAGCTCTGCAAAGGCAGAATGCTTCTCAACAGCATAAGCAGGTAGAACTAACACGTAAGAGGTACCACTCCTCACCTCAAGCAGTAGCTCCAGAAAACACATAATTTTTAGAATATTGAATTCATCCTGTCATTATCCTTGAAAGAGCTACACACAGCATCCAGACTGAAAACCAAGAACACTATTATTATAAAGAATTTCCCTTACCTCTGATGGCTACATTTTTACCTACAGCACGTTTTTAATAATGTGGCGACATATGCTGAAACCATTGCAATCCCTAACTGTTCAGAAGGTATGCAGAAGTATTTAAGCACAGAATAGTGCCTTAATCTGCTCTAATCCTCTAAAAATATTACTTTCTGAAGAATTTTTTATATCTTGGCATTCAGCTAAAGCATTTTTAAGATGGGAGATTAATTAATGAAAATAGAGCCTTTTGAGACAGAGGAAGAAAAGAAAGCCTACTTCTATGCTCCTGCTCAGGAGGGCTTAGGAAAACCTAGGGAAGTGTGCCATTTCAATTGTAACAGCACCAGATCTGACTCCAGATTGCAATTAATGAAATTAACCAAAGAAAAAGTGAAGTTCAGAGACATATCCAGGAAATCCCCACTGTTAGATGAGTATTCCTGTCTGTTTGTGTTGTTGTTGTTTTTGATATATTTCTTGTTAGTAAACTCTTATCTTTTCACTCCTATCTCCTTACATTTTTTCTCTCTGTACTGGGGGAAAGGGAGGTGACCTGTTTGTTGGAGTCTCTATGATGTGATAGACCAATTTAAGGCCCGGAAGATTTATGACAGGACACACCTCAGCACCTGGAGGAGACAGGTCTCAAAGTCTATAATCAGAGGATAATGGGTTACACAAAAAGGGACAAGTAGACCCCGATGGCTTCTTGAAAGTCTTCAACAAAATCAGGAGACTTCCCAGCAACAGACTTACAGTATTAACAAAGAGTGGTGTGTTATGAAAATAGCATGGCCTTTCTTTGCAACATCCTAAGGGAACAGAGGGAGCCAAGCCTCAGGCCTAGTCACCTGTCTATCACCTCAAAAATTATTATTGGCTATAGCCATTCAAATTACCTAAGAAAAAAGAAAAGTATAAAAAGAGATTGGACATGAGTAAAATTAGGAAGAAGCTACAACATCTCTGCAGGGTAACCAACGAGCTTCCCAGTCTCTGCCCACTCCTTCAGACATTGTAGGGGTGAGCAACCATTTAGTCTGCTTTACTATACCTTGACCTTACCTTATTTATGCCTTCTGATTTAGGCCTTGTTCCTTATAGATTACCTTCTTTCACCTTTAACCCATAGATACTTTATTTACTATTTTTACTTTGCTACTTGGATACTCATTTCACCTTACCTTGTACCTTGTAATTTACTGGGTATATATCTTACTTTTTATGCCCTTTGTTTTTGTTACCCTACATGGTATTTTATTGCTGACTCATTGCTCATGGTTTTCTTTAAGGTGTGTGGTTCCTTTTCTTAGTGGGTTAACATGTGTGTTAGTGGGAAGTGGGTATATTCTTTCTTTTTTGCACTGTGTTAGCCAATGTGTTTAGATTTTATTCTAGTATTTGCAAATTGGTCTGTAGTGCAGGGCTGTTGCTTGAGTTTTGTATTAAGGCTTAGATAGTTGTGCTGTGTTTTAGAGCGTACTTCTGTATTTTGTGGTTTTGTTTATTAGTTAAATGCGATCATGCATTATAACCAGTGACACAAACCCCGCAGTAGTTTGTCACATACTTGTATTAATAAAAATTATTTCATTAACTGCCAGGAGTTAGTCCAGTTTGTTTCTGGAGCTGGCAGCCTCATAACTTGTAGGAGACCTTTACAAAGAAGGTTCTCCCTTGCTATCAAGTGTAGTCCCCATATCAGGGTATCAAAAGTCCTGTCCATCACAGTGAATCTGTTTAGCAAGGGGTCTCCTTAGGTGAGGCACCGTGTTTTGAGCTTTAAAAAGCTTTGATATTCTGGGGACACTGATAGTCAATTAAAAGTATATTAACACAGGTAGGACAAGAAATCTTTGCATTTCTGCCCCTTTTTCATGTGACAGTCTCCACTTCAGCATTTGTCTTAGACCAAGACACCATCCTATGCCAAAATTCAGAGTTTGATCCAGATTGCTGACAGAGATTGAGTCAGCTGAAGTATCTCAAGATGACCAACAAACCTTGTGGAATCTTAGAATAGCAGAATGTTCTGATTTGGAAGGGACTTTTAAGATCATCCAGCCTAACTCCCTACCACAGACTCCCTACCACCTCCCTACCACAGATCGGATTGCTCGAAGTCTCATTCAGCCTCATTTCATAGAATGGGTTAGGGAACATTTGAAGTGTCAGTGTTAGACTGAAATATCCGATTAATTTGTTAAAACAAATAGAGAAACAGAAATTGTTTACCACAGAGCCTGGGCAGAGTGATTAGAGACCTGTTCAGCCTTAAGAACAGTACAGTGAGCTGGTTGCAGCTATGAAACTAAGGGATGTGTGCACCTAAATTTGAATTACCTGTCTCAGTCACTCATAACTTTGAAAAATGGCACTTTCCAGATTCAATTCAGTGTCAAACTGAATGATCTGAAAAAAATAATCTACTTTAGGGTCAAGAATGCACAGTCATCATTTGGAGTAATCTGTGTCTGCAAGCTCAAAAGAAGCTTTTCTGGAAGGGCAACACCATATGGAGCAAACTCTCCCTGGCTGGTGCAGAATGGATTCACTAGACACCTGCTGACATGCAGCCTTGCCAATGCAGAACTTTGTTTAAAGGATACTGAGTTAAGGTGCTACACTAAGACTCAGGAAAGCTACAGTGGCATTTGTTAGTCCCCACCTCCCAGTAGGCTGTGACTAGAGCCCAGAGATCACTGGCCCTGTAGCACAGTCAGCTCAGGAGATGGCCTCAGAGCTCCTCAGCAGCTTCACCACACGAATTGAGGTAGCCAGGTTCTTTTCACCAACCAGTTAAAACAGCTGAGGATTTAGAACTGAAAAACGATATGAATTAAGCTTTCATTCAAAATTGTTAGCTCCACTTTAATCTGCAAAAACAGGGCTTTGACCTGCCATGATTTAAATCTCTACAACAGCAACAAAAAATTAGTATTGTAAATATAGAGTTTTCCAATGGGTAATTGTTGGTTCATTTCACCAAGATCTGCTTTTTAACCATTCAGACCAAAGGCAGTGCCCAGTGAGAAGGAAGGTCTGTAAAACTGAATATTTTATAGCTTGTGAGGAGACATAATCCTTTCCCCTGCAGACATCAGAATTAACAGGTTTTATTTTCTAGCAGTTTAGCCCATAACCACCTGCAGCAACATCACTAGTGAATTCAAAAATGAAAAAAAAAAAAAGACATTTTGTTAAATACACTTCAGTTAAAGAAAAGTTTTAACATCACAAGGGTGTAGACTGTACTTAAAATCGACTGAGAAGAGCAGATATTTACATGTGCATCATAAGATAGTAATGATAAAGTATACCAAACTACTCTTCTCTAATGTTCAAGGTTTGAACCAGCACAAGCCAAAAGCCTCACCAGTGGAATTTACTGAACTATTCAGTCTTGCAGCCAGTAACTTTATTAAAACAAGCCAAAGTAAGCATCAACAAAAACTCTATTATGAGCCTAGCTAAAAACTGTACCTTGATCCTTTTAAATCTCCTACTCTGGTCACATCAAAATACACAGGCAATATCAACGGTCTCTTACCTGTGGTGACAAATAAGGTCTTGGTTCATGGTCTTTATAACATTGAATTTCACTACTTTGAGCCTATTGTATTCTGCTAATAGCTCTTTCATCCTAAGAAAAGAATGAATGGTTTCTAAAAGAGCAATTGATGTAAATGAGATTGAAGACATAACCCAAGAGAAGATTGCCGTTTCTTTATTTTTTAAAAAACAAACAAATATCAAACAAAACCCAAAACCAAAAAAAAAAAAAAAGCCAAAA
>VXAU01003260.1:0-27299 GCA_013399695.1 Formicarius rufipectus | reverse complement strand
AAAAAAAAAAAAAACAAAAAAACCAAACTCTTATCTATATTTTCATGCATGCAGCAGGAGAAATTTGAGCCTGATTGGTTTTCTGGGGAGTGGGGAGGTATGCTCATAAGTGAGATTCCCCACTGAGAAACCTTTGAAATCGCAGTCGAGTTAACAGGAAAAGCCATTCAAACACTGCTCAAGCGTTCTCTTACTGACTGTTTAGACCAAATGTGTGTATCCGCAGTGTTCATTCCCCTAACACCAACTTCAGAAAGAAGTAGCTCTGCTGGATGCCATTGTTGGAAGATATTTTATGTGATGCCTCAAAATCCTAAAGATTTGTAGCATGTAGATTTTTATTAATATAGCTGTATAGTTTGTAACACTTTAGAATAGCAGTTCACAGTTACCAAACCCTTTCTCACAGTTTATATCAAATTCTCAAAATTCTCAAGATCTTGTTTAATGCTCTTTTCAAGGGAAAAGATTTTTAGCAAGGCCATCTTGTTTGAGGTACATACATAGAAAGACATAATAAGATATCATTACAGTCAAAGCAGAAGGCCCAGAAACCTTGGATCAAAGAAGGCATGTGATGTGAAGATGATGATGAAGAAGTATGAGGTCTTGAGACCTCCAACTGAGTTCCAGGAAGGCTTGTCAAGGGACAGACCTGACGGAGGTTCTAGGGGCAGACCATTCTCAAGTTGGATGTATCCATTAGATATGATAATTAATTAGTGCTATTAATTTGTAAGAACTGTATCATGCATTTACATATGCATTGCACCTAAAAGGATCTTCTCTCTATTTTATCTGTACTAATATTGTGTGGAAAGTTCTATTCTTCCATTTTGGGCAGCATGTTCACTCCATATAGCCTGGTGTAGGGCAGACCATGGCTGCTAAGGCAGCACTCCACTCACAGAAAACATCATCAGACTGATCTACCTTTGCCTTGTGTGCTGTGTTGGCTCTAGACCATGTGATGTCTAACAACAAAGTGGGAGACTCCACACCTCGACTTGCATGCACCAGTTTGGACACAAAAAGAGCTGAAGCCCAGGGACATGGTGGAAGCTGCATGGGACCTTGGGAGCAAGGCTGAGGAGCATGCTGCTAGCAGAAATCCCAGTCTTGGAAGACCTGTCCCCTGTGAATGACTGCAAAGAAGCACTCCTTCCTCAGGTACAGCCTAGGCTGTTCTGTTTCCCCAGTATGACAGGAAACTCATCTGCTGTGAACCAGTAGGTCTGACTAGGGTGTGGGTGAAGTATGAGGAAACAGCTAACAGGGCATGATTCTTTCCTTTCACCAAGTCTGTTCCCTTCAAGAGCTGTGCTGTAACACTTTTACTTAGAAAACTAAGGTCAACAAAACCTCATCCTTTAAACAGTTAGCTTAGACACACAAGCAATCATACAATGTCTTGCTTGTGGATGAAGGTGGTAAAGACACGTGTTGTTAGCATGAAAAAAAAAAAAGTGTATAACCGCATGGTATTTGAAAAAAAAAAAAAAAAACAACAACAAAAAACCAACAACCAACCAAACTCCCCACCAAAAAAAACCCCAAACTACTAGATGGAGAGGAGAGTCACTAGTACACATGAGGGATGCAATAATAACCTGGTAACTACTGTACATTAGGAAATTTTGGAGGTTCCAGTATTTATAGCAAAACTACACCCTTGATCTCTCTCTACTGCATCTTCCTAACATAGTTAATTTACTTCCCAAAGAGGTGTTTGCAGAAACAGAAGATTGCTTAGTCAAGTTTTTCTAGCCTTCAGGGAATTATAGAAAATTACATTTATAAGCATCGTATAAAGTGTAAGGGCACGTTCTTAACCAGACCTCAGTGTTTATTGTAAACTAGATGTTGACTTGGGTATTCAATCTAAACTAGCATTGCCCAGCAAATGTTCCACACTTCTCCCACCTGCCTTTCTCTTTTTCCTGCCTTTCCCTTTTTTTTCTTCAGCAAAATACCTGACAAAAGAAATTGTCTGTCTCAACAAAACCTTTTTTTTTTCCTCTAATACTCTACCTTTATTTCCAAAGCTGACCTTAACAGGAATGTTATCAACAACAAAACCAGACTTCTGTTCAGGTTTGAGATGGAAGACCATCTCCTCTAAAATCAGTAGGAGCTGTGGCAATTATATTAGTGATTTTTACCCTTTAGGACCTGTCTTTACTCCTTAAGATTCATAGATTTTCATTGAAGACATAGGAAACAATTATACAAATAGATGAAACACTCTTTAATGTAACCACTGTTTTTTAAAAATATGTATATAAACCAACTTTCTCAGCCAAAACACATTTTAGGTTTCTATTTCTAAAGTATTTATTTGGAGTAGCCCACATGAATTATATCAATAACAGGCAGTTATAGTGTTTCAAACCAAAAGGAGAGAGGGAAGGTCTTACTGAAGTTACAATTTAAAAATAAAAAATTATTAACCCAAACTGATGTCCTGTCTCTTCAGTATTACCACGTTCAGCCCACATTTTCTCATTCCCAATCTTCATTCAAGTAATAGATATAATCCTCTGGAGCCTCTTTTCTCTCAGTTCTGAACCTACCTCCTGACAATTTTTAGCACCTTCCCCTTCACAGGAGTCTCTCACAATGAATCCCTCTCAGTCTTGTGAGTACCAGACCAGGCCATGAAATTCCCATGTATATGGCAATTTGCAGCCCTGCATTTGGATGTCATTCTACAATATTCTGATTTGTCAAGATGTTGACCATCTGGCATCTCCACACTGCTGGGGTCAGGTGTTAAGGATTTCAGGTGAAAGTGTCACACCAGAGAGACCTGGCAACTGCAACGGAGTCAATATTTTTAACAGTCTGTATATTTAAATCATTTACTTTTAATATGCTTCAAACTAGAAAACTTCAATTGCCTTGATTTTAAAGACTATTCAAAGAACTGCCTATCCTGCAGGCCAAGTGTCCAGCCTGTAGTCCTGTAATGAATTATCATTGTTTAGGTGGATCACTGAGCCTCATGGAAATAAATTCTCCCCATTCAAGTTTATCAGAGGATCCAAGTCTCATAATTTATTAACAATTCAGTAGAAATATTGCTAGCAAACAAAGCAGAAATCCTGCCTGTGATACAAACTCAAATGAAATACTTTCATTTTTATGGTGTGTTGAGGGAACCCCACTGAGACAGGAATCAGCAACACAGCAGTGTTTCCACTGCTCTCTCATTTTGCTAGGCTGAGCCTGTGCAGGCAAGAACTTGAAATCAGAATGGTTGTCCTTTTCTGTTTTACAACAGATGGTTACAATCAGCTTGTACCAGTAACCACAAATGAAGAATGATGTTTAAATTCTTAACATCCTCTAGATAACATCCCATGTAAACAGAAGTAAATTGCATATCAGAAATGCCTTTAAATGTATTTAAAGAGACCACCTCTATTTCAGCATTCCTCTCTGAAACCAAGAGCATGGCTTCTTGAATATATACAGTTCAAGGGGCCCCAAGTTTGCATCTTGCTCTATTAACCAAACCAGCTCTTGCTAGGAGTACTGCCAAATACTAGAGATGATAGAATATGGAGCAAGTATATCACCCTCCATAAACAAAGTAATTGCCAGAGTAACTATTCATATTGGCTTTGCACAATATAATTTGATTCTATAATGAGAACAATCTCTCTTCGCTGCCTTTAGAAAATATTTTTAAGATTAGGAGACCTGTGTCACATCCATATCACTAAATAGCATGCCATTCTTGCTAAAACAAGATACTAGGACACTGAAAAGCATATTTCTGAAAGATGGGAGATGTGAGGAACAGGACAGGAACTCTTAATAATGGCAAGAGTCAACGTAGTTGACACCTATTGCATCATTTATAGTTTAACAACAAAGAAAACTGTTTAGGAAATTAAGCTCAGCACTACTTCTTGCAAATAAACACATTTCTCATTACAGTGCTGAAGCATTTGCTTCCTCGGAAGAAATTTGCCTCTTATCCCTGATAAAAGTGTTTCCCATAATTTTTGCCATGAGTAGAGGAATCTCAGGGGCCAGGCCCAGTCCAGAATATTTTTTGTGGTAAAGGCCAAGTAATAGCTTGTCTGTTAGCTTGTAACCTTATTTTCTCTTGCTCTTTGTTCTCGTCATTTTGCTCCATTTTCCTTAAGGGGTATGTGGGGAAAAAAAATAAGTTCAAATTTTTCAAATTCTTTCAAAGAATTCTGAAAAAATGCGAGTGTCCAAGAGAGAGGGAAATTGAGGATGCAATGGGTTTATTGCAGCAGAAACTCTTTCCCACTTTGGTCTCAATGTCAGATCTTGTCTGTTTCAAATTGCACTAAGGTATATAGGAACCTGGCAATATTTTTTTTTCTAATTAGAGTCAGGAAATGGAAAACCCAGGTAAAAGATAAGGCAAAAAGGGACTCAGGAAATTCTAAGCTTTTTAATTTTATTTTTTTTTAAGATTTTGTTAACAGCTTTTTATCGTGATTTGCAATGATGGTTTGGCTAATACTTCAAAATATCTTCCTGTCAGTCAAATACATGCTGACAAAACATATGGGATCCACCTTCTGGGCCAGCAGATCCTTCACCTGAACCAATAGAGAGCAGCGCAACTACTACTAATCTTTCTAAGGAAAGAAAATAACCAAAGAAATTCTTCTTAAAATCAGAGAGGTAGGTTTATAAAAAAGAACAGCTCTTTTTAAAAGCCAGAAAAGCTGAAAAAAATAGGTTTAAAAGCGGATTTTAAAGCTCTTTTATGAGTTACATTCCAGACCACCACAATATAATATAATAATTTTAGTATTAAATATTTTGTTTCCTATGCAAAACAATTAAATATTTACTAGTCAGACTTCACTGTATAGACTCATTTCAGTGTATGGCTGCTCATGAACAGTTGAAAACTATTTTGACTGGAATATGTTTGTTTTGGGAAAAAAAGAATGTAAATTGATAGAGTCATATGTTGATAACACAGCATGAAAAAGTAGTCATAGTTGTAGTCCTCCTTTGTGTTCCTGAGCAGTGGATGGATCTCTTCTTCTGCAAAACAGGAAGAGTCTTTCTGTTAATTCAACACAGATGTGTAATACATCCTCTTGAAAATAAAAATAAAAAATAAAAAACAAACAAGCAAACAAACAAACAAAAAAAATGTATTAAAACACTATTCAGGTTAAGTTTTACATGGACCAGTCATCCCAACCATATTCTGGCCTTAAAAAGCATTGAACAAAGCACCTGCACATGGTATGTGTGTTTCTTCTTTTAAAATCACTAGTAGGTTGGTTTTCTTCCAGAGCTGAAGCACATTCATTATTTCTATAGTAGCCCTGTAAGTTTGAGCAACATAAGCAGAGGGAAAAACTTAAATGTAGGCAGAAAAACACATGCATTTCACTCAGTTTCCTGTGACTGGAACTTTACTTTCCTATTGGACAAAAAGGGTCCTATCATTTTTCAAATCACATGCAATTTGTGTGATGGATGTAGCTAGCAGGACTGTGGACATTGTACTTGTTGCAATATCCTCATCTTGTGAGATCACAGAACTACAAAATCACAGAATATGCTGAGCTGGAAGGGACCCACAAGGATCATTGAGTCCAGCTCCTGGACAGGAGCACAGGACCATCCCCAAGAGCCACACTATGAGCCTGAAAGTATCATCTAAACACTTGCTGAACTCTGTCAGGTTTGATGCTGTGACCACTTCCCTGGGGAGCCTGTGCCAGTGCCAAACCAGTCTCTGGGTGAAGAACCTTTTCCTTTTATCCGACTTAAACCTTCCCTGACACAACTTCAGGCCATTTCCTCACATCCTGTCCCTGCTCACCACAGAGAAGAGATCAGTGCCTGCCCCTCCTATTCTCCTCACAAGGGTAACTGCAATGAGGTCTCCCCTCAGTCTCCTCTTCTCCAGCCCGAACACACTAAGTGCCCTTAGCAACTCCTCATGTGGCTTCCTCTCAAGGCCCTTCACCATCTCAGTTGCCCTCCTTTGGACTCTCTCTATGAATTTAATATCTTTCCTATATTGCAGTGCCCAAAACTGCCCACAATATTCCAGGTGAGGCCACCCCAGTGCAGAGCAGAGCAGGACAATCCCCTCCCTCACCTGGCTGGGGATGCTGTGCCTGATGCCCCCCAGGACAGGGTTGGCCCTCCTGGCTGCCAGGGCACTGCTGACTCACATTCAGCTGGCCATTGAACAGGACCCCCAGGGCCCTTTCCACGGCACTGCTTTCCAGCACCTCATTCCTCAGTCTGTACAAATACCCAGGGTTGCCCCATTCCAGGTGTAGAATCCATCACTGTCCCTTGTTGACCTTCCCATGGTTGGTGACTGCCCAGTGCTCTGATCTGTCCAGGTCTCTCTGCAGGGCCTCCCTGCCTTCCAGGGAGTCAGCAGCTCCTCCCAGTTTTGTGTCATCTGCAGACTTGCTCAGTATCCCTTCCAGTCCTGTGTCCAATTCATTTATGAAGATGTTGAAGAGCACAGGCCCCAAGAGGAGCCCTGCGGAGCCCCACTAGTGACAGGTCACCAGTCTGATGTCACCCCATTCACTACTACCCTCTGTGCTTGACCCCTGAGCCAACTGCTCACCCACAACATGATGTGTTTATCCAGCTGTGTGCTGCATGAGATGTCTTAGAAAGTCTTAGAAGTCTAAATGTGTTACAAGACTTACCTTGCCCAAGGAGCAAGGCAGCAATAATTTGAACTTTAATCTTATATTAATGAAATACTGAAAGAAAGGACAAACCAATGGTGAAAAAATAATAACAAGTAAATATTTGGCAAACTTAAAGAATTCAATTAGGGACACATGTGTGTTAATATAGAATACACATCTGTGAAACAATTATCTATTAAAAGTAGTCCATGGGTAACAAGGAGACAAAACTGCAACCTTAAAGTTGCTGGAAGTTGCCAATACATATGTAATTCAATACATGCTGTGATCATATAGGTGCCCAGGCACTCTTAGCAAGAGGGTTCTTAGACTCCTTCAGCCTACATGGGTGAGTCCCTCTCTTATTAAACTCTCTTGCAGTTAAACAGGAGTCTGGTACAATGGCTAGTGGATTTTCTACTAGATCATTCCTGTCTGTTTTTTGAAACATTAGCATTTTTGCCACACAAATATGAGAATTATTTTTTAAGTCTTAGGACTTCGCTTCCATGGAAGTAGCGGAAGCTACTGGACATGACAGGTACAAGTTAAGGAGTTTGGATCTGAGTCTGGTTTTTGAGAACAGGGAACTAATTGTCTGCTCTTCTGGCCTTGGAAGTTTCATATCAGTTCCAGAGGGAACAGTGGTTTTCCATGCAAATAGAGAAATCTATTCACATGCAAAGATTTGCTTTTTTCTCCATGCGTCACATTTTAACTCTACTAAATCTTTAAAAAGAAGAAAATAAATACAACAAAACATCTTATTCATCATTGGGAAATGTATAGAAGACAAATACTAGCCATTCTAATAATAAAATTCATCACTGCTCAAAAAAATTGGCACAGGCTTCTCATTAATAACAAAAAATCCTAAATAAGCACCCTACTACATTTCACATTTAATGATTCTAAAGGCTATTAAATAAATCCTGTTAATTGATGCATTTGATTGCTCTTTTGCCCAAATTTATAATTACTTTTTTAAAAAAACCTAACTATACCACAGATGGAACCAAACTTAATACTAGTAAATTCTCTTAAAGGGTTGTCTTTTCATCCTCTTTGAGGTGAATATACATAAATACACAAGATATTTCAAGCATGGACTGTGCAAGGACATATGAGGTTCACATCTCTGCCTGTAACTTGTCTGGTGCAGTGGTAAAGCAATTTGTTCTGTGTCAGTAACACATTCGTGGCATTGTGCAGATAAGGGAGCCTAGGATGTGATTTATTCCTAGACAGCTGAAGGTGAAATTCAAGCTGTGTTACATTCTCTTAGTTAAACCAGCTGTAAATTACAGTCAGAACCCTGAAAAAGACAGGGAGATACTGAAAAGATGAAAAAGGAAAGTATCTCCAGAGACACAGTACCTCACAAGCTCCAGAGGAATTGGCAAAAGGTTTGGCTTGGCTAATGGTATTCTGTGTGACAAGGAACATATGGCCTTCACAGATAAAAAAGTTACCAAAAAAAAAATCTTAGAGAAGGGAACATTAAACCTTAAGCAGCTTCACTGGGTGAAGGGCAAAGGGAGACAAAGGCAGTATCTTGCCTGGCAAGAGCTAAAACAATTCCAAAAATTCTTACTGGATCTGGAAACTGAAAATTATAGCTAATTGAAACAAAATGTTATTGTAGTGGGCCATATGGTCCCATCTGGGGAACAATTCTTCTAAAAGTTGTATGGTAGACAGAGAGAAACAAAAAAACCCTATACTTTGTGGGTTTCCACACCTCCCCAGCCTATTCAATCTGGGGGAAAAAGGACACCCAGGCATAAATGGTTGTTTAGAAAAAAATATATGGCCACATTACCTTTGCAAGCTGTGAAATGTAAGACTGAATTTGCAGTTGCCAATTAACCACGGAAAGCCTGTAAACACACTTACGTAGGAACTGGTGTCTACTTCCTATCTCATGTTAGAGAGAAATAACATAGTAAGAGAATTTTAGTTCAAACTCAGTCCTAAGAAAACAGACCCCTGTGATACAGCTCCACAACCAGTGTTTGAACATACTGAAAATAACCTTCTTTGGCGCTTTTCCCTCAAAGAAACAGATCAACCAGCACTTCTGAAAGCAAGAAGCATCACTAAAGCAAGGCACTTGATTCCAACTCGTAGCAAGAAATGGCTTAAGATGTAGTGGGTGGAGCTCACCACCAAAGGAAAAATTTAGTACAACTCAGTGGCAAGAACCTGTCCAAGAATTCAGCAAAGATACCATGTTCTTCATTTGGGCTTTCCATTCAGTAAATATTTCTAGCTGATCTGCCTCCCATTTACACATATTCCCTCACACATACAAAATCCAGTTTGATCAATAATGTCATAAACAGAAATTAATGACTCACAAACCAGTGCACGTCCTAATGAAATCAGTTTGTTCCAGACACACATCAGAGAGAAAAGGTCAGTCCTGATTACCTTCTGAAAGAACTGGAGTCAGTAACTCAAGCTCTCAGGTAGTGGGACTGCAGCAAGCCCAGCTAGTTGTGCTATGAAACTCCATCTCACATGGCAACATGGACCATAATATTTTATGTCCACTGTGCAGGTTAATGGAGAATAAATCCACAGAGCTAAAAGGTACTCAGCAAACATTTCTGGTTCAGGGAGATGTGAATGGGAAAGACCAAAGGCTTGGATAGAACAGAGAGCAGCATGAGGAATGAAAAGGCTTAAATCTGTAGTCATCTCTCTGTTTCTGCCCTCTTTCCCCAGTATCCATTTTTGGCACCGTAGGAGGTGGAGCTGGGGATGGAAACCCTTACAGAGTCAATGCAGAATTATTAAATTTTTGCAGTATCTTGATTTTAAAATTATTTTAAGATGAGAATAAAAATAAAAAGTAGCTCTCAATAATTACATTAATAACAGGGGTTTAGTTCCTTTTTTATTAGAATTGGTGTTTACTCTTTTGTAGAAAGAGGAACTTCAGCCAGTGCTTTTTCTGAATAAGTCCTGTCATTTTTATGTGGATATTTTACATCTGGAGACATAGCAACAAAGTCATATAAACATATTGTCCATTTGCAGTACATTTCCAACACAGAACTTAGGAACCTTCTCTACTCTCTGAAATGAAAATATTAATAAATAAATAAATACATTTTTAAAAAATTAAAAATTGTAGCTGGATTACTTAAAACAGAAATACAGTTGATTCTGACACTGTTTATCTGATGACTCCCATTTTCAAGTTTCTCTTAGAAAGAAACAACAATCTCATTCTCCATTTTTGCTTGCCTTCTTTCTCCAGGTCTTATTTAGTTTCAAAGAACTATCCATTGAAAGTAATCATAACCAACAACAAACTGATAGAAAATCACAGCTAAAATAGAACTACAGGAAGTTGCAGTTTTGCATGCCAAACAGCATACCATGTCTTTTCTCTCCCCGTTCTGTGACCTCTCTGAGGACCTGTACATCTGTTAGAGCCATGGACACTTGATTAAAACATGAAGAATGCAGGAAGCAACTGCAAGTAAGGATTCCTGGAATGTCAACCCTACTCCACTCTTGCCCTATTTTGTAGACAGACCCAGACTCAGTGGTAAATAGATTTCATTACTAGTTAAGGGTGATACCTTTCCTATAATACACTCAAAAAACCCCAATGTATATAATAAGATGAAATTGTATTGTCTTAAGTATTTCTGAACTTTTCCAGATGAGTATCATAGGCCAAGCTGTGAACAACAGGTACTGTGCAAATACCTTTAAGAATAACATGACAAGTCTAATCTCAGGCTTGTTCACAGATAACAAAGAAATTGCCGTCTTATTCTCCTGAAAATTTCTGCCTGAAAACTTGGATTGTCACGTTATCTTCTGAAGTCATTAGTGCACCGTGAAATATCTGCCATTAAAACAGTAACCATTTGTGACAGACCTTGAAATTAATGTTTGATGTGACACTATGAGTTTTGGTAGTTCCAATAACAATTTGTGTAAAAGTATCTTGCTGGAAGGCTAGGCCGCACTATATGACATGGATTTCATCAACTGATGAACAGATCCAAACAAGATTACAGTGCAGTTGCAGCACTTGCTAGAGGCATGCAGCGAACAAAGCGAGAACTCCCACAGAGAGGGCAGTGATTCCCACCTAACAGTGGAAATGGGAAAATGTGTGAGAGAATAACATCACCATGCAGTAATGAAAGAACAATACCAGCAAAGCTTCCTCCACCACCACCCTGCAGACCAGAAAGTATTTTATTAGCTAACCAGCAAGACCTCCAAACAGTGGGAGCAGAGGGAGTAAAAGCTGCAAAATTATGTTGCCAGTCTTCCTGGATGACTGAGCTTGACTGCTTAATAGAAAACAGAATTCTGACAAGAAGGAACTAAAGCCTGATGGGTGAATGGGACAAACCCTGGCTAAATACAGGGTTTGTAGACTGTAAATTTTGTCTTTCATATCAGATCCTAGGAAGCATTAAGGCAGCACTGTGGCAAGGGGTCAGAAAACCATAAGCAGGCAAACCTTGCAAAGTCATTATCCTGCATTTTAACTGTGGCGACTGGGTGCATGTTTTGTCTTCATGACAAATTTAGAACATGCTTACCAAAATTTAGAGAGATGAATAATACTAAAACATTTTATCTCACTAAGGTGCACAGATTAAAAGACTTCATAAATTGAGCATTGATTTGTGCAACTGCAGTTGTGAAGTTGTTTCTTGCAATAATTTCCCAAAAATGAAAGGGAAACAAGGTCAATGAAATGAGTACTCTAATGCACTGACACACATTTTGCATTTTCTCTCAAAAAAGCATCTGTACAAGTTTGCCTCTTAAGTAGTGACTGCTAATATACTTTACCCTGAATACATTTCTTGTTAGAAATGTAATATTAACTCTATTCCTCAGGTATTTCCATGAATAACTGCAAATATTTTGAATAATTACTTATTATAAAAGAATAATTTCAAAGGATCTAAATAATCCTAGGAAAGAACACAAGAACTGATGCAGAGAAGTTGCACAAAGGTGAACACCAAAGAATGCAACTCTGCACTGCACTGGAAAACTGAGGCTTTTTACAGAATTTGTGTTGAACAAAGCCATTCCATAGAAATTAAAAACAGTTGCTAGAAGATCTCTTCCCAATGGAGAAATTACTGGTATTCCTGGAAATATAAACCTATGTTGTGTCATTCCTTCTAAATCTATATATGATTCCTGATTCTGCTCCACATTTTCAGCAAAGTGACTGTTCCTGGTCTTTGGAGGAATGAATTCAATAACGAAATTCCACAAGCAGCTAAAAATATTGCTTGCCAGACTTTCAGCTTAAAAATGATTGGCCAGGTGCCTTGTGAATAGTTTTACTACCTGAACAATATATCCCTATTACTAACGGATAAAGAGCAGCCAATTGAGCCATGAATAATAACTACAAATCACAAGAGAAATTACAACCAGACTAGCAATAAATTGCTTGCAATTGTGCTGTCATGCTTTAAATTCCAACAATGTAGCAAGATCAGATATCTAAGTGACAAAAGAAACAGGACTGTAAAATCCCAGAAACGCCACAGCAAAGGACAGGGGGCATACTTAATTTTCACAATGAAAATAAAACATATCAGGGCTTCTGCAAGTCATCTAAATTGAGGATATTACTTAGACATATATACAAATGAACAACACATATGGTGAAAGGCAGTCATAGGTGTATGAGAGTATTAACTTCAACTGCTTCCCTCAGACCATAACACATATAGTGGAGGAGGAGACTCAGATACCTGAGATACCATGAGACATACAGGAAAAGACTCAGCATTTGCATCACAGTCAAGATCCATGGAACAAATGGGGTCACAACATAGCAGGTCATTGCAACTGACCATTGAGCAACCTGATTGTCAGTTTCTGGTCCTGCTACTGCCAAGGCCATTCCTCATTGCTTAGGCATACATGGTGACAAACTTGGATTGCTGGTGCAAAAAGACCACAGCAAAGCAGGGAGATGATCTCATCTAGTTTCTAATTTTACATCTGCAAGCAGATGGGGAATTAGGCCTGAGTGGAGATCCCTGACAATTAAAGGTCTATCAAGACCCTTTTCTATATAGCTTTTATTTCTGAGTTCTTGCTGGCTTTTAGGTGGCCCTGATCACTCAGGGTTTACCCTTTAAATTGCATTGCTCTGCTCACTGTGTGATCTTCTGCTAGAAGCTTAATTTAAAAAATGTAGTCAGAATTAACAGTTCAAGAATGTATCTTTGTAAAGGAGTTTTTGGTCCATGAAAGCTGTGGAACATACAGACTAACACAGAGGATAAGACTTTGCAATCTTTTCTGTAATATTTAAGTTATAAAGGCCAGATTTTGTCAGCATTTCAAATTAATTTGTGCTTATTTTATGCTGAAACAAAACATGCCACAAGCAGTGGAAAAGCTTTGCTGAGGACTTCAGCTAAATATATAGGTTGACTCTCTGATTTATGGTGGGTACTCCATTCCCCTCTCTGCAGCTGTGAGAGATTACAGCAGTGGTTGAGCTCTGATTGAAGCTGGAAAGCACGTTGTTTCTTGAGAATGAATTCGAAAGTTTACAGTAACTACTACGTTAAATAAAGATGATAAAAACCTGAGGGCAGCCTAGCTTTGCTGAGCTGATTGGTCTCAGTCTGGGCTCCTGAAACATCATTCTTTTCACTGTGACTGCCCTACTCTACTGCAGAGTGTAGGCATGACTGGAAAGTAATCATGTCAAACTAGCTGGTCAGTCCAGCTTCTCTTCTTTCTTGTACCTCAGTTTGTCCAGTCTGTGAAATGCAAAGTCTACTTTTTCCAACGGAGTGCTTTGCCATCTTCAGAGAGCAAGTGCTGAAAACTAGAACCTTGCTATGAGTACAGGTTCTTGTAAAGCTCAGTGGTTCCCTTAGTCATCAGCTACGTAATTTCAATTCAAACTAAATGGAAAATATTTGTTACAATTGGTGACATGCATATCCAGCTTACAAATGACTAGTGCATTCCCTTGCAAATACCTTCTACAAGTTATGAGAAAGAATGAATCTTAATGAGCTCATTTTTCAGAAAACTAGTTTGTAGCTCATTGCATATATATTTTTATTAATACACATTCCTCTCCCTATTGTCTTTTCTTTTAATCTAAAATATTTATTGGGGAGATAAAAAAGCAAAGGTACCCTCCAAAACTTTTGATGCTGTCTTATTACACCTCAGAAACACTGATGAGAAAGTTTCCAAGCTTTTAGCATTTAGGAATGTTAGCAGAGTCAGTCCCATGAAAGAGGTGAAGGAAAGTGTATTTCAATACAGCATCATTCGGGTTCAATTTTGGAGATCCTTACATATTTCCTTGAAAGGAGTGGAGATGAGAAGGTTTTAGGGAGGTTTCCTAGTTGAAAGAGGTCTGAGAATCCAGGCCTGAGGCTAACCATACAAAAGCAAATGTCAAAACGACAATGTGAAACTGAGGGTTAAAGCACGTGGAATGAACACATTGACTAAGGGACCAACCTGAAAGATGCTCTATGCCCACTACTGTCTCTAAAGGGAGGCTAAAGTGGAAGGCTTTTTATCATAACTTTGACATTATTCATCCAGACACAATTATACAAAAGAGCTACTCAAGCAAGGCTGTATGCTCTGACCAGGAGCTGACAGTATTGAGATAAAGCTAAAAGCACACCTGGAAAACCTTCAAAATGAAGGACATGGTCAAATTTGATGCAGTAAAAAGAAAATCCAGTGAAGATGAAAGATAAAAAGTACAGCAATATGGTTAGGGATAAGAGAGGGAAGAAGCAGAAGCCAGCATAGACAAAGCTAGCATGATCATGATGGTGACAAAGGAGTCCCGAAGGATGCTTGCAGTCCAATCATAAATTAGGTATTCTGTGGAGTGAAAAAAAAAGGAATGCAAAGGACAAGAGAAAATAAATTCAGAAACCTTTCCTAGTCTAGCAAGACTAAAGATGGTAGGTGCTACATTTCTGGCAGCAAACCTAATCTGACAGAGCAAGTAAGGCCCGTGACACAGTAGCATATGAACATGTCTCACTTCATTGACCAACAAGTCACAGTGTGACAGGGAGCATGGCATTGGAAATGGGAGAACCAGTGGCTGCTCTTCCTGCCTTGAAGCCACCAGCCCTCTTACATAGCTATCAGCTTCACAGGGAGCAAGGCAGAGTTATGGTTTGTATGTATTAGTTTAAGTTTAGGGTCAAAAATAGATGCCAGCAGATCAAACAGAGGAGACAATGACTCCAAAATAAGTTGTCAAAGGGAACAATTTGTTGGGAAGAGAGGCAGTTTTTCTGCAGTACAATTCAGCAGTATGAAGGGGCTGTGCTCAGCAAAGCAGAGTGAGCTTCTTCTTTCCAGCTTACTGACACCAAGAATCAGAGATGTGGTCAGAAAGGGTAAAAGCACCCACTCACTGATACCACAAGGACAGATTATTTAGGTGGAAGAATTTCTGATTGTATAATCACAAATAATTTCAGGAACCTAAGGAGTCCAGGTTACAGTCCAAGTACATAAAGAACCTGGGTCATTTTCCAGAGATTTCTATTTCTAGAGCATTGAATTAAGAAACACTTTATTAGAAAAAAAGAATTTTTGTAAGTACAACAGAGGAAAAGACAATGAGTTAAAGGGTGAAACACCAGAAGGGTATTCTTAAGGAGTTCATTCTTATTACTCTGTTACCATAGAGCAAATTGGAAACTGGTCCATCCTGAGACAATTACAATGGGTTTTTTTGCATTCTGTATCACGGTCCCTTGTCTGAAGAACTTACACCGAGAAAAGAAGGAGCAGGTTACATTTCTTCAAGAGGAATCACTGCTTTTGAATAATATAGTAATTCATCCTGATTTTATTGATGGAAGTTTAGTACAGGAGTAGATCTGTAGGTGTTGTTATGTTTGATCTAAACCAAGAAAATATCTTTTTAGTCTGTGTAAAATATTTCCATAAGAAACCCCACAGATGGATTACATTTATTCCCTTTTAGAGACACATGTAAAAGGGTGAGAAACAACCAGCTCAAGCTGAAACAGTGCATATAGAAAGGTAAAAGACTTCTGTCTCCAATCTTGGACTCCAATCCTAACTTCAGATTCTTTTATATTTAGGGGTTTATTCCAGTCCCTAGAATCTCGGCATTTTACTGAACCCTACTCTTTGGGCCTGTGAAACAGCAACATAGAAAAAATCAGTAGGGACAACTGATGGGCTGTATGGACAGTATCTAAAATTATTGATGCACCAATTTTGATCCCAGCAGAAGACTTCTGCACCTGTTGCCAGAACCTGTCTTTCATTGTAGGTGAGATTATACATCTCAGAGTCCTCTGCCTCACTTCCTGAGCATTTACAGAAAATGAAGGAAATTATCCACAGAAAGAGCTACCACAGCATTGATGCACTGATGCACCTGAACAACCAAGGGAAATAATCCAAAAATAGTCACAAGGGTCTGAAGCTACCCAAGATATAACTCCATGAGGGGGCAAAAAAAGATGCAGTTATGAGAACAGTTCTCATGGGAATGCCTTAATGATGGAACAAACCAATTAAGGCTGTGTACCCTCCCATTTTAAACTTCCCTGGATCTCAGATAAATCAGAACAAGACTCTTTTTCTGTCTTTTCAGTTCTTTTAATGCAGAAACTGCTGTTCCTCAGCAGAGATAAAGCTTAGGAAAGGGAGAACCACAGTGATCACCCAACTAGCAAAAGGAGGCTTAAGAAGGGATACCTCAATCAAGTGCAAGCAGCCAAAGATGTAATCTCAACATAGGACTGTGGGGCAGCCCTGCTTAGATATCAACATAATCAAATACTTCTATAAAGTGCCTGTACACCAATGCACACAGTATGGGGATCAAACGGAAGGAACACAGGATCTGTGAGCAGCCACAGGGATTTGACCTCATTGCAGTTGTGGAGATGTGCTGGCATAGCTCACATGACTGGAGTGTTGTCAGGAAGGGCCACACACTCTTTAGGAGAGGCAGACCAGGAAGGCGCAGTGGTGGAGCTGCCCTCTATATAAGGTAACACTTGGGATGTATGGAGCTCCGTCTTGGGCTGGATGATGAGCAAGTCGAGAACCTATGGGTTAGGATAAAAGGGTTGACTAGTAAGGATGACACTGTTGTGGGTGTTTGCTATGGGCCACCTGGCCAGCAGGAGGAAGTGGATGAGGCCTTCATGGATGGCTTGAAGCACCTCAAAGTCAAAGGCACTGGTTCTTGTGGGGGACTTTAACTTCTCCAACATCAGCTGGAGAAGCAACAGAGCAAAGTAGAAACAGCCCAGGAGGTTCCTGGAAGCAGTGATGACAATTTCCTGACAGAGACAGTGCAGGATCCCACAAGGAATGCTGTGATGCTTGAACTCATATTAACAAACAGGGAAGGTCCTGTGGTGACATGAAGATTGGGGCAGCCTAAGGTTGTAGCAACCATGAGATTGCAGAGCTCAGCATCAGGCAAGGAGGAAGCAGGGCAGAAAGCAAAGTTGTAACCAGAGACTTTAGGAGAGCTAACTTTAGCCTCTTTAGGAATCTTGGAAGGATCCCATGGGAACAGGTCCTGCAGGGAAGAGAGGTTCAAGAGAGCTACTTGATATTCAAGGTTCACTTCCTCCAGGCTCAAGAACGATGAATCTTGATGAGCACGATATCAGGCACAGGAAGCAAGAGACCTCCATGGATAAATAAGCAGCTCCTGTCATTACTCAAGTGTAAGCAGGAAATATACAGGAGATGGAAGGGGGGGGTCAGACCACTTGGCATGAATACAGAGAGGTTGTCAGAGTAAGCAGAAATGAGACAAGGAAGATCAAGACCCATCTGAAATTAAATATGGCCAAGGATGCCAAGAAAATAAGAATGTCAATACGTTAATAACAAAAGAAAAATAAGGATAACTTAGGCCTGTTGCTAAATGGAGGGGGAACCCTGGCAACTCCGAAGGCAAAAGAATGCCTTCTTTTCATTAGTCTTCCCTGATGAGACTAGTCCCCAGAAATCTCTGATCTAGGAGACCAGGGTAAAGAAATGTTGGAAGGAGGACTTATTCCCTCGGTCAGGAAGGATTTAGTTAGAGAGCATCTAGTCAGTCTTGACATTCACAAGTCCATGGGCCCTTATGGGAGGCATTCATGAGTGCTGAGAGAGCTGGCAGACACTCATGATCATCTGTAAAATGCGGCGGCAATCAGGAGAGGTGCCTGAGGCTTGAAGAAAGCAAATGTCACCCTAGTCTTCAAAAAGGGTAAAAAGAAGGACCCAGGGAACTAACTGCCACTCAGCCTCACCTTAATTCCTGGTAAGGTGATGGAGTGCCTCATTCCAGAGGACACCTCTGTCCACATGGATGACAAGAAGGTGATCAAGAGCAGCCAGCATGGATTCACCAAAGAGAAATAATGTTCGACAAACTAGATTGCCTTCTATGATGAAACTACTGCCTGTATGGATGATGGAGAGTGGTGGATATTGTTGACTTCCACTTCTCAAGGCCTTCAACACAACATCTTTATTAGCAAACTCAGAAAGTGTGGACAGGATGAGCAGACAGTGAGCTGAATTGAGAATTCATTGAATGGCAGATCCCTGAGGGTCATAATCATATCACAGGCTGTAGTCAGAGGCTTGTTACTAGCCATATCCCAAAAGATTCACTATTAGACTCACTGTTGTTTAACTTCTCCATCAGTGACTTGGATGAAGATGCAGACGCCTCCTCAGCAAGTTCACTGAAGACACAAAGCTGGGAGGAGTCGCTGATACCCCAGAGGGTTGTGCTGCTCTTCAGAAGGACCTCGACAGGTTGGGTAGAGAAGGATCATTTGAAATTCAACAAAGACAAATGCAGAGTCCTGAATCTGGGGAAGAATAACCTCAGCCACCAGTCCAGGCTGGGGGCTGGCCTGCTGGAAAGTAGCTCTATAGAGAAGGACTTGGGGGTGCTGGTGGACAACAAGCTGTCCATGTGCCAGCAGTGTGTCCTTGTGGCCAAGAAGGTCAATGGGATCATGGGGTGCATTAGGAAAATCACTGCCAGCAGGTCAAGGGAGGTGATCCTGCCCCTCTGCTCAGTCCTGGTGAGGCTACATCTGGAGTGCTGGGTCCAGTTCTGGGCTCCTCAGTACAGCAGAAACATGGAGCTCCTGCAGCAGATCTGGTGGAGGTCAAAGATGATTAGTGACAGGACCATTTCTCCTTTCAGGAAAGGCTTAGAGCTGGGCATGTTGAGCCTTGAAAAGAGATGACTGAGAAGGGACCTTATCAATGTATGCAAGCTAAAAGAAAAGACAAACCCTGATTTCATATTATATTTACTGTTGGTCTTTTTTCTTCTGCAAAGCCATACTGATAATGCAGATGCAAGCATGAGGCTAAGTGGGTAGTGAAGTGAGGAATGAAGTGTCACAAGGTTTACAAACACTTTCATTTTCTATGCCAAAACATTAATTTGTAAATAATTTTGTTCTTCATAATTCCACTGAAAAGGACATCCATTGCCTTTAACAGGTTTTATTTCTAACATTTTCAAACACACGGGCCAGAAAGCTGGTCACCGCAGGACAGTAAAGAGTTACAGGTAACAAAAATCTCATTGTCATTTGGTGTGCTGCTTCAGGAAAGGCATGAAGCAGAGTGGGTTTTGGTGATCTTTGCGTTTTCCACACAGAGGTTGAGCCATATGTGACAAACATATGTACTGTTAGCTGGACCACTCATTCTGAAAAAACACAAGTCTGCCAAAATCCAGAAGGGTCACACAAATTTGGGTTAGGCTATTTTTCAATCATGTGTGACATTACATACCGCAAACTTTGTGGCCAAAAATGGCAGAAAAAGTCTATGCTGTGCTGCTACTAGCAAGTTCTGTCTACAGCTTTGTGGAACCCAGGCTAAGCACTCCCTTTGTCCAGCAGGGAGCCTGTCAGATTGTCAGGACCTCGGTAAACACTCATCTCTTTTTCTCAAACTTCCTTGCCTTTGATAAATATACTGGCTTCACCAGGATGGGATCCAAAGGAAGGAGATCCTGGCTGTGCGGGCAGTGTGGATTGTGTCAAGTTGTACCAAGGACAGTCACAGGCTGTGGGGGTGAAGGAACCACGCTGTTGCTGTCAGCTGTAAAAGACGGCCCAAAGCCTGTGCCACAGTGGAAGGGAGGCCCAGCTGAGTCAGCAGTATGTTCCCTGACAAACTGACTGCATGAGCCAAGTTGGAGCCAGATGATCGTCCTTCTTTCTCCTCCAGACCTGGCTGCAAGGGATTGCTCTGAAAAGACAAAGTCTTGGTATGCCAGATGCTTCCAGATATGTCAAACCATGATATCCAGTCACCATCTTTGCTCCCCATTTTTTCCTCAGGTGATGAGTTAATAAAGTTCAAACTTTCTCATTTTCTTTTAAGGACAACCTTGAGGCCCATCATTTCAAAACCTTTCCCCATTTCTGTGCTTCAAGCCCCTCGTACCAACTGGGAGAGGAACATTTTCCTCCCTGTCAAGTTTAGAGAGCTTAGAAAAATTTATAACTAAAACAGAGAGAAAAATCTCCTTTAATTTCAAAACAAATTTTAATTAAGATATGATAAATGGAAGGATAACAGTTCCTAGCTATAATTTATATATATCTATATATGTATTCAAGATAAACAAAAAAGCAACCAGAATTAAACGAGTTTAAAAAAAAACCAAAAACCTGAGTAAAAAACCCTTCCCTCCCCCAGTCTCTGTCCCTGGCAGGCACGGAGGTATTTTACAGACTGCAGGTGATGAGATGAGTGGCCGGTGCTGGGTTGCCCCCGGGGGTTGGTGGATGGGAAGCAAAAAAAGCTTTGGCGTGTCCCTCCGAAAAGCTGTGCAAATTCCTCGGTGGGGAGAAAACCTCTCAGGAAGGTCAAAGGGGCTGGGGTCCTTTTCCCTCGGCTTGTGGTCTGTTGGCCTCTGGGCTGGAGCTTCCGATGTAAAGATCACTCACGTCTGGGCTGGGCTCTGCTGGGCCCCTCAGGAAAGGGACAAATGCGAGAGCCTCCCCAGCTAGTGATGTCGCAAACAAAAATCCAAAAGGCTCCGCAAATCCAGGAATGGGAAAAAAGAAACGCAAGGGAAAAAAAAACAAGGAAAGAAACCAAACCTCAGCAGGGGCTTCTCCCCCAGCCCTCTCTCCGCTGCCAACTGCAAAACCCCAGCGTCCACTTCCCCCACCCAGCCATCCCCCAGTGCAGGTAACGCCCTGCTTTTGTTTTGTCAGGGGCAATGGATGGAGATAGACCCATTCGCCCCTCATTCTGGTGGTGGGGAAAGAAAAAAACTCCATTAGATTCTGAAACTATAACACTCCCAGTGATATGCTGCACTCCTGCATACATTACTGTTTATTCCTTACTGAAATGCACCTTAGTCTCCCATTTTAGCCCCACTGGGACTTGTATAAAGATCCCTACTCCTACTCAGGAAGGCTACGTGCTCCTACTGTTTAGTTTGCTTTGTTAGGGGCCAGTTCTCTCCCAGGAAATAGGGCTGCCATGTCACAAACTGGGGGCATAGATGAAAAAATGAGGAGTTACATACATACACATGGGGAAAGAGAGGAGGAAACAACAGGACCAGACTATGGAAAAGAACTCTCACCCTAAACCTTGGGAGATAACATGATTAAGACAAGCACAAATTCAGACAGAATCAACACGTTATATAGTGAACTTGCAGAGTACAGAGAGAGCAACAATGAGGAGATAAAACCCAGGGTATTGTAATGTGGAAATGATCACACCAGGTGATGATGTTAAAAGATCTACTGAGGATGCAGGTTAAATGATGAAGAAATACAGTGGGTGGTGGGAGGAGGCAAGGCCTGAAAAGAAGAGGAAAGATTTGATCCAAGGATGAGAAGAGGGTTAACAGAGTTTTCCCACAGAAAACCAATATGCTTTTCTCAGTTTAAATGAACACTGCAGGATTAAATTCTCCAGTTCAAGAAGCAGATGTTAGATTTTAAACCAACACTCATTACTATTTCAGGATTTCACATTTGGCAGTGTGAATAAACAGAAGCACAGATTCATTAAATAATCTGCCACTGGATGCACAACTTCTCATCATGACTGCTCAGAAGAATGAATTCCAGATCAGAACATAATACCTCACCAGTATGACCGATTTCAATCTTCCCCTGAACACACTTCTTGCTTATGAGGAAGCAATCTCTCCTTCACAGATCCCAAAAAATTCCCACAGAGGACTTACATGCTGAGGAATAGAGGGGCTTTGTTCGTCTAAATTTGGTGTCATTCAAGTAAGTGTAACAGCTGCAACAACAGTTTCAAACAAATTGTCATCCCAGAGACTGAACCCCTCTGGTTCTTACCAAATCTTGTGTTAAAATACCTTTGTTGCTTCTCATTTATTTCTCCAGCTTCCTTCACCCTCATTTCCTAGTGTGACAAATATCACAAAACAAGAAACAAAAAATATATGTACATTAAATGCACCATGTCTTATACTGTAAATGTGGTAACAAGTATTTCTAGAGTTTGTGGTAAGAGTCAGGACAACCCGTCACAGACGATTATGCCTTAAACTCTTAGTGCTCTTGTGCATCAGAATCCATTTTGTTTCCTTCTAAATGCTCCTGAGACATACATTCCTCTGAAAAGACAATTCATGCTTTGGAAAAATGGCACTGGTCTATGGGGTCCCAAGGCAGATCCTATTCTCTGTTCCACCCAGCTACTTATTCTATATCACTACTTGAAATACATTACACAGTTGCTGAAACACTGGAGTCATTTTAGTTATATGCCAGAGGGACCCCTTAAGTGTCTTGAAGCTGACTCGTTTCTGTTGTATGAAGAATACCATGTGCTCTCTTTGTGCTTTATAATAATACTGAAAAATGGCAGCACCAGAGGATATTTGTTATTCAGAAAGAAATGGCAGTACTTTTTCTTACTTTAAGTAATGATTGATCCATGTATCAACAAACCAGGCCTGTGTTTCATGAATACAGTTAATGTGAAGTGTTTCTTTCTTGAATAGCAAAAAAGGGGTATTTTTCCTGTTGCTTACTCAATAATCTCTAAAAACACTACAGACAGCAAGTAAATACTGCATTGCAGCAGCTATAGGCTTTTCACAGATCAGCCCAGAAAAGAAAATTATTGAATTAGAAGCAATAATGGCTCCTTTTTTTGTGTGTGTTAAAATGAAATAAATATTATTTGGATGAAGTCCAAACAAAGATTTCCCAGTCCATGCTATTTTATTTGATGTTAAAGGCCTCCAAAAAAATCCAGCCAGCTACAGCTTGTGAAGTTTGCCACCTACTGAGGAAAGCAAAGCACGGCAATTGCAGAAAAAAAAATAGGCAGAAAAAATTTTAAATTGTGCCAAAATTATTATATGTTACAGGCATATTTGCTCACAAAACCTCCTGGACACCTCTCCACAGCTGCCAATGGATCAAATAAACAACAGAAATTCTCCTTCTCCTCCTCCTTGATACATAAAGCCTTAAAGATAATGTTTTATCCTGAATTGGCCCTAGATTTTGTCTTACAAAGCTAGAAATGACTGGGAAAAACAACTCCCAGCTTCTGCAGGGAACATTATTTCCTGGAGATCTTAAGTGTTGAGATGTCCTAAGTCACAAACCTCTAGGTAGTAAAAAGTCACACTGTAGTCAATTCTAGAATTGTATCAGTAATTTTCACTTATCTCAAAGGCCTACAAGTAGTGTTAAGAAACTAACAGTCTGTCCTTACTCAAAAGGCACATGAGAAGTATTGCCTGCTAAAGTTCACAAATATCTGTTGTGGTTTGGAAAAACCTCTCAGCATGCTTTAGTGTAAAAAGCATAGCATCTACACAGCCTCAGAGCAAGGTTCCTTACACAGGATATGGAAACATCACTGACCGCTACAGGGTTGCTTTCATTCCCAATTCACACAGGCAAAATATGCATAAGTACAAAAATTGTAGTAATACCTTTAACGGACCCATGGGAGAGAATGCCAACGCAAACCAAACCAAACAAACAAAAACAAACAAACAAAACAAACAAAACAAACAAAACAACAAACACAAAACACACACACAAAAAACCCAAAACTTTGGCATGGATTATATGCAGGAGAATGGACACTTTGTGAACACCTTGTGAACAATCCATGTAACAGTTCCCAAGACACACAGGCCTTTGTCTGCATACCTTTGAACACTAGTAAAGGAGTAGTTTATAGCTTTGAGATAGGTTCTTATCTGCACTTGTTCATTAAAAAGAAAGCTGCAAGCCCTCCCGAATTCCTCTGGGAGGTCCCTGGAAAGAGTCCATGGGGTGGACATCAGGCAGAGCAAATTAACACCAAGACCAATGGACTAAAGAGCATGAATCGTGTGAACATGGATAGTTTGAGCTATCCAATCATTTTGTGTGATCATGTAACTGGAGGACACAACCTGTATAAAAGTAGCACCATGTGTGCAATAAAGTGTGCTTCACTGTTCGATCATATTGGTTGGTTGTGTGTTGTACCTGAACTCCTTCACCTATACTTTGGAAGGGTCAGGGCCCAGCCTGGTGTTTCTTAGCATCTGGTCATGAGGATATAAATGACGTCTCATCAAAATAATACTCACCATCTGGAGACAAG
Source organism: Formicarius rufipectus (assembly GCA_013399695.1). Classification (NCBI taxonomy): domain Eukaryota; kingdom Metazoa; phylum Chordata; class Aves; order Passeriformes; family Formicariidae; genus Formicarius; species Formicarius rufipectus. The sequence continues at coordinate 2,943 of VXAU01003260.1, read as the reverse complement.
TTTTCTGCCTGGCACAGCGGAGAGTGACTGCTCAACAGCAGAGCTCATCTCCCTTCTGTTGGAGGAGAAATCATCAGCCCTGGCTGCTCCCAGGTGGGCTCCTGTTTAAATTTGTAAATCAGAGCTAGCAGAGGCATCTTGCACCAAAAGCAACCATATCACGTCTACAGCAAAGGAGCACATCTGCCTGACCATGAGACAACAACCCATGGCCATCTGAGGGAAGGGAATCCACTCTACTCCTGTGACAAACCTCTCTCTGTTAGTGCCTGTACTGTAGTTACAGAGCGAGCACTAATGAGGAAGAAGTCTTCTCCAAGCACCTAGAAATTCGTAATTCTAAGCTTGACATTGTTATATGAAAATATGCCTAAGTGTATAATTATTCTTTTATTTTAAACAGATGCTTAAATAGCACATATATATGAATACATTTTTATATGTATGTAGGTATCTGCATGAATATGTATATATATTCACCATGGTAACTGATATCAAGTAAATGTATGTTAATAAGAGACATACATGTATAACAAAGATGCTGAACAAGGTCTCAGATTCTGGCAACTGGGTAATATCATTTAAAATCATCACCTCTGACAGAAGTGCCTCTGCAGTCTAATACCCACATGGATATATATGGAGATACATTTCATTTTACACAGATAGAAAATCTGTATTTGACTGGCTTAACTTAAAAACCAGGAGAACTTCTTGACAATAAACACTGATTATTATTGCAAGGCTCCAGGAATGGCATATATTACTCTACCCCAATTATCTCACACATTGTGTACTTTTAACTCCACAAAAAGTCTTAATTCACTGCACACCAAGCTGGTGTCCACTGCTGTGAACTTGTATGTCAGCACTTCCATAGTACTGGTACTCTGGTACCAGGACTATACAGAGCCCATGGGGCTCTGACACATGCAAGGCATTAGTGCTCTGCATTCCAGAGCAGGAGTGGAAAAGGGTAATTGCTGGTCTTCCAGTATATAGGTTAAGAAATTGACCGAGTAAGCTGCTTGTTTTTTTAAGAGGACAAACTGAATCCCCTGCTGAGACGGTCATGGTCAATCAAACTGTAATGCTACAGCAAATCTGATGTACTCAATTCACAATGTGATGAAGAGAGCATTGGCTTCTAGCAAACTTGTCCTGAGAAAAATCATGTAACACTGGACTCCAATCTAATAGCAATTACTTTTAAAATTACTGTAGTCAAAGCAAGAAAATTGAATAAATTTGTACACTCTACATTTCTTTGAGTGTTGTTTCAGAGTCCCTACCCAGGAGCTGCTGCCCAGCCACTGCAGTTTGGGGCAGAATGCAGTTCGTGCTGTACTCATGTCAATCTTCCCTCTACTCTGGTCAGGGAGAATGGGATGTTTTTCCTGACATTAGTGAGGGAGTCCAAGCAGTACTCTCCAAGTCTTGGTCAGGGACCAGCTGGTGGGTGCCACCTGTCAGCATCTCTACCCCAGCACCCTGCACCAGGAGCATTGCTGGCAGCTCTTTCAGGCCCTTGTTCAGATTTTGTCTGACCATTCATAAAACTGGTCTAAGCCCCTCCTGCTCAAAATGCTTCCTTACTTTTAGAAATATATTGTTCAACAATCAGACATTGTTCATTTTGTAGTGATACACTTTTACAAACTTTTAAAAAATGATTTAACTGTTTTCTGATGTCTCCTTTCCAGGCAAGACCAAACCTTTGGTAAAGATGCAACCATGCACAACCCTATGTCAGGAGGCAATTCAAACTCTGTCACCCCTGATTTCTTTCTGGTGATTGGTTGGAAGACAGAGCAGTTTCAAAATGAAGATCAAGCCTAGTTATTAATGAGCCCAATTTCAACACCTACACCTGTGGGATATTTGCAAGAACAAGGGCATATTGTAAGCATGAGCAATCCAGAGATTCTGAGTTTGTGAGACAATGCAGCTATGTGGTAAAGACCTTGAAAAGGATACAGGAGAGAAAACTGTGGATGGGAAATATGTATGAACTTGCAAAATACATGAACAGAGAGATGTCTATGTGACAAGTGAACAGTAGGTACTAGCCAACAAACACTTGATGTATGCGTGACACTGATGCTCTAAATGTATAAAACAATGAGCTTTGTGAACAATAAATTGGCATTAGCCTGAGATCATATTGGTCATCGTGCTGTGTCCGATTTCCCGCTAATTCCACATACACCTGTCACTAGAAAAGTGCCACATCATCCAGAGGCCCTACCAGCAATGCCCTCTCACGTGGTAAAAGCAGTACTTGCTGTGCAGTTATTGTTATAGTTTCAGAATCTAATGGAATTTTTCTTTTCCCCACCACGAGAATGAGGGGCAAATAGGCCTGTCTCCATCCATTGCCTCTGACAAAAGAACAGCAGGGCGTTACCTGCACTGGGGGTTCGCTGGGTGTGGGGGAAGTGGACACTGGGGTTTTGGAGTGAGCAGGAGAGAGAGACAGCTCAGGAAGAAACCTCTGCGTGGGAGTTTGGTTTCTTTCCTTTCTTTTCTTTATTTTTTTCATTCCGTTTTTTTCCCCCAATCTCTGGATTTGGATTATTTATTCTTTTTCCTGTGCCCGAGAGAGAGATCGCTAGCCGGGGCCTTTGCATCAGGTTTCCTGAGATCGTGGAGCTGCAGCCAGCCCGGCCAGGAGAGGCCTTTCCATAAGCCGAGGGAAAGAGAATCCCAGCTCTTTTTGCCCTCTCTGAGCAGTTTTCCTCCCACCGACCCCACCAGAGGGATTCAGAGCCTTGGAGAGCCACGACAGAATTTTTTTTCTTCTCCATCCACCAAACCCCCGGGGGCAGCCCAACACCAGACATCTCATCACCTGCAGTCTGTAAAATACCACTGTGCCAGCCAGGGACAGAGACTGGGGTGGGGAAGGGTTTGGGGTTTTTTTGGCTCAGGGGTTTTCTTTTT
>VXAU01003258.1:380349-432734 GCA_013399695.1 Formicarius rufipectus | reverse complement strand
TGTGGTGTGATTGGTGTCCCTTTAGGTCACCTACAGTGACATGAACCACCTGGCCTGGCTGTGTCTGGGAATGATGACAGTGGAAACACAAACCAGGCCTTCCCCTCCGTCTGTGCTGACCTGCCCCTGATCCATGGGCTTAAGTTTTCCCATCAGTGACACAGAGGTGGTTTTCACATCCATGGTATTTTCACACATCTCTGGCAATCCTGCAAGTGTCTGTGGTCTCTTTCCAGCCCTTCAGTGTTAACTTTCTGTTGATGGAAATTAAGTGACAGAGGAAATGGTTCAAAGGTGAATATTCAGGTCTGGATTGATGGGGAAACAGAGGGAAACTGCTGGATGGGATGGAGTCTTGAGGAGATGAGAGGAGATTGGTAGGAAAAAGGTGAGCACACATTTTTCACAGAATTCCAGAGTGGTTTGTGGTGGAAGGGACTTCCCACTAGACCTGTGCCAGGGATTCACCAATTTCATAGCTAAGAATTTCTTCCCGGTGTGCCATCTACCCCTGTCCTCTGTCTGTAGGAAGCCCTTCCCCATTGTCCTGGCACTCCATGCCCTTATGCAAAGTCACTCTCCAACTCTCTTGGAGCCCTTATAGGCACTGAAAGGGGCTCTGATGTCTCTCCAGATGCTGGAGTTGTGTTTTAATCTGTTGGCACCCTCCTCCATGTAGAATGTCTTTGAGTCCTTGGAGGCTGCTCCTCTTGCTTCCTTGACAGGAAGCTCTGCCATTTGCCCTGGGCTCGTTGCTATGTGCCAGGTTTGTGTTTATTTTTCCATCCTGCTGTATCCAAGTTTGTAATTTATAAACATCCCCCTTGTCCCCTCTGTAAGCCAGGGGAAGAGACAGGAGGGCACAGGACCGTGAGTGCCTCACACTGCCCAAAGCTGTTTGTGGAGGGAAGAGCTGCAGCTCATGGTGCGAAGCAGCACGGGGTCAGTGCCAGCCTTGGCCCTTTGCTGAGCAGGGACCAGCCACACTCCAGCAGCAAAGAGTGGCACCTGAGGAACAAGAACCTGGTGTCAAACAGGGGAGTGGAGTGGGAAGAAGGTGGGTTTTCATCCTGTGGGCTCTTTCACCTCCTCACATCACTTGGCATGGTCTGAAGTGAACAGTGGAATCACACAATCCCGAAGTGGTTTGAGTATGGATGGACCTTAAGAGTCATCCCATTCCAATCCACTGTCAGGGGCAGGGACACCATCCACCAAAATCAGTCTATTCAGGACAATTCACACTTAGTACGAGCATTGGGGTTTGGCACTTGATCTTCAAGGTCCTCTCCAACCCTTGACATTCTGTGATTGTCCCTGAAAGGAAGAGTGGCTATGAAGAAGAGAGCTGGGAGTGGAAAAGATGTTGCACAATTCTTGTCTGATTTCTTGTCCCATGTAGATCAGGCCAAGGGTAATCTGCTTTTTTTGTTAATTCTCAAGGTGTGTTCAGTTGTATCAGGACCTCTGAATAACATCCATTTAAGTCACATAAATCCTTAAAAATACAAGAGAACAATCACTTATTCTATAAAAATTAAATCAGAGCATATGTTCTTGAAGCACCAGCATCACATCCTCACGTTGAGGACTTCAGATACAGAGTCTTTATAAATATACCTGTAAAATTCCTCCTCACTCTGGCCATAAATAGGTGTCAGAATGTGCAATTTGTATTTTGCACGGAAACAGAAGGTCTCATGCTTGAATCTCAACGTGTCCCATCCCTTTGCAAACGCCTTTCAGTGCCACACAAAAGCTATTGGCATCCTCAAAGCTCTTCAGCAAGGGTGGAAGCAGTTTGGGTGGGGATTTGGGTAAGATACTGCCACTGCTTTCTGCCTGTACATTTCATTTTTGTTTGACTCCAAGTAAAGAGGGACAAAATCCAGCCCTAAACTGACAGCACTGAGGGTCTGTGCACTTGCAGGTGCCACTCAGAGGCAAGAGAATAGCCTTTGCTGTCCTCTTTGCAGTTGTCTGAGTCACCTGCTGTTGGAGTGACAAATTCCTGATGTCCTCGAGGTGTTTGTGTCACATTAATAATAATTTCCACATGAAAATTGTGGCCACACTGCGCTTGCCTAAACAGATAAATGCTCACATACGTGTTTTTACGTCTGTATATTTATTATATATATATATATATATGTTTTTGGTTTCTTCCCCCAGTTGTGACTCCCCCATGCCTGCAGTTGACAACAGCCATGTCAGACCGAGGGGACAGCTGTGTTTCTTCCCTTGTTTTCCTGCTTTTCTGTGCTTCCTCCATCCTGGGAAGTGCGGGGCTGCTGCAGGAGCCGAGCCCCCAGCGCTACTTCAGTGCCTTGGAAGCTGGACGAGCATCCCTGGCCTTTTTCACCCCTCAGGGTAAGCATTGCACAGGGAGCCTTTACATAGAATGGTTTGGGTTGGAAGGGACCTTAATGACCTCATTCCACCCCTCTACCATGGGCAGGGGCACCTTCCACCAGCTCAGGTTGCTCCNCACCAGCTCAAGTTGCTCCAAACCCCATCCAACCTGGTCTTGGACACTTCCAGGGATCCAGGGGCAGCCACAGTTTCTCTGGGGGCAACCTGTGCCAGGGCCTTGCCACGCTCACAGTCAGGAATTCTTTCCCAATATCCCATCCAACCCTGCCCTCTGGCAGTGGGAAGCCATTCCCCCTTGTCCTGGCACTCCAGGCCCTTGTAAATAGTCTTTCTTCATCTTTTTTGTAGCTCCCTTCAGGCACTGGAATGCCACAATTAGGTTATCCCAGAGCCTTCTCCTTTCCAGGTTGAACAATTCCAGTTCTCCAGGTCTTTCCTCAACGAGAGGTGCTCCATCCCTCCAATCACCTTGTGGCCCTCCTCATTGAAGAAGCAATCCTTGAGATTTTTAAACCCAAAGGGAACTGGTCGAGCTCTGTGTTTGCACAGCTCCAAGTGCTCCTGACAGGCAGAGACTTCTTGGGATGGGTTCTTTCCTGTCTGTGTCCCAGGATCACTCCTGCAAGCCTCTCTGTTAATTTTCTGGCATATTTTCTGAAGGTACCATGGAAGAGAAACGCAGTGTCCTAAGGAACTGTCCCCTCAAAGGAACTGAGTTTCTCTTCCATGGTATCTTCCAGGGAAAGGGTGATGCCTTACATGCAGGACAGCTAAGGGCTATCATGGATTAGGAGGAGATCCTTGGCCTTTTTTGGTTGTTCTGCTGCTTTGTGATCCTCAGCTGTGGTTTCCCAAAGACACTGGTGTGGGCTGAGTCACCTGAAAACTTGCAGGGGGTATTTTGTGTTTCAGTTTCTCCTGGTGCCCAGCCCTTCCTGGAGCAGATCGAGAGCTCGGCCGAAGTCCTCCAGGACTACGGCATTTCGGTGGTGAAGGTACAGAAGGGAACTGCTGGGCAGGAGGGAGTGAAGGGGAGATGGGAGAAGATGGGTGGGGAAGGGTTGGGCACACATTTTTCATGGAATCATGGAATCACAGGTTGGGAGGGACCTGAAAGGCCACTGTGTTCCAACCCCCTGCCATGGCCAGGGACACTCCCACTAGCCCAGGTTGCTCCAAGCCCCATCCAACTTGGCCCTGGGCTCTTCCAGGGATGGGGCAGCCACAGCTTCTCTGGGTAACCTGTTCTGTTTTCTGTGATGAATGGGGTTGGTTCACTTCTTTTCAACCCAGTGCAATAAATATTTCATAGAAAGCTGAAATTTTATGTCAATTTAGTTGAGGAAATCATAAATTCAGGCAAGTGTAGTTAGACTGTTAGTGCTTTTATAGATATATATGAATATAATTAATTTCCTCCAGTTACAGTCCAAGTTTAATAAGCCAGCAGTGATCTGTCACTTTGAATATGCTGGGCACATCATGGGATCTCTTGCTCTCACCTGACCTAAATCAGCAGGCCGAGCTGGGGAACTGAAGCACAAACTCCTGTCCCCATCTCTGGACTGCCTTTGTTTGAATTTTCTCTCCTAGCAGTCTTGGAAAGGCTGTGTTTGTACTCTTAAACAGAAGAAAGCTGCGGTGTTGCATGTGTGTAGTCATTTGTGGGGCTGACTATGTAATTACATACCTTTGCTGTCTAGGTTAATTGTCCCAAAGAGGATGTCTCAAGGTATTGTGGAAAAGAAAATGCCTTAAGGAAAGCCTACCTGTTCAGGTGAGGGGGATTTCTGGGCACTGCACTGGGATTCCTTTCCAGAGCAAATGTTGGAAGGAAGCACTGCCAGCAATGAGAGGTGTCTGTGAAGGGAGAGGGGAGCCATGAGGACAGCAGTGACCTACAGACTTTAGCCAAAAGTGCCTCCAGAAAGTCCAACACAGGCAAAGTAGATGCTTTGTCCTCAGTGTGAAACTTCCCATCCTGCCCATGTTCTTTGGGGCAACAGGGGGATGAGCTGTGGGATGAAACCACAGTAGAAGTCCTCCATCAGTGTTCTGCTGTCCCTGTGGCCTCCCACCACCAAGTCCTCCAGAGTTATATTCAGACTACAAGGTTTTGGGTCTAGTCCTAGAAAAAAGCACTCTTTGGTGCTCTTCCTGTTGTTGTGGGTTACTCCTCTGGGTGGGACGGTTTAGCTCTGGATGTCTCCATGGATTGTCAACTGGAAGCTCCTCCATGTATTGGCACAGTTCTTACTGACTGTTGTACTTAGAATCATGGAGTCATTTAGGTTGGAAAAGACCTTTAAGACCATCAAGTCCAACCATTCCCCCAGCACTCCAAGCCCACCACTGCCCCATGTCCCTAAGTGCAGCAGAATCCTGGCTCAACTGATGGTACGTGACTTGAACAATTCCCAGCTGGGATCCAAGTCGTCTCAAGCCATGTTTTGCCATTTCTCCATCCTCCTCCCTATCCTTGGCTTGAAAGAATTCCCAGGGTCCCTGCTGCCAGGTGGAAAGAATCTCTCACAGTTCCTTTGGTGATTCTTTCTTCCCTCACCAGGGGAAACATCCTGATCAGAGAGTTCCCCACTGATGCCCTGTTTGATGTGAACTCCATTGTTGCCAACGTTCTGTTGTAAGTACAGACCTCATCCATCCCTGTGAAGTCCTTTACTTTCCATTCCCACTTGGTGATAGAACATTTTGCCTCCATACCAACCCCAGGTATTCCAGAGGCTGCTCTCAGCCAAGCAGAAGGTTTGTCTTTACTTCTCTCTTTGATATGGTTTGATCCTGTTAAATCTTTTCCTTTGAGACAACTTCAGCAGCATTTGGGCAGCCCTGTTTCGCTGTGAATCTTCAATCTACCAGCAAGAAGCTGGAATTTTACCCTCTTTTTCATAGTTGTGTGGCTGAAAATTTGCTCTTAAGAAGTCATTAATAGGGTTTTTCTCTACCTCCTCAGTGCCCTGCTCTTTAATGAAGTTAAATACGTTGAAACCGTGGCAGACCTTCAGAACATGGAAAATGTGTTGAAAGGAAAGTCAAACATGGTCTTTGCCTACGTACCAGCTACTGGGACAGCAGGTATTGACGCTCAGCTTTCCATCTTTGCCCTCCTTCCAGAGCCTTTTTTTTACTGAGCTGAACAGGAGCTGAGTTCCTGACCCAAAATGCTGCAAATGGAAACCTGAAAGGGCCACTCATCCACAGGTTCTCCACTTCCATATGTCTTTCTGTGTTTCCAAAGGGATGAGCTGAATCAGAAAAGTTTTGCTGGGAGCATAAATTTTCAGAGGTGGACTTGGAGAGGGAAAGCAAGTCAGTGGTTGCTGTCTTTAAAATAAATAAATGCAGCTCTCTGGTTCTGTACTGGGATGGATTCATAGACACCCTCTGTATGTTTGCTGGGGATCAGGAACAGGACCCAGCTCCAGTTACTTCGCTTCACAGTGTGTCTTCAGACAGCTGTGGCTCTATACTGAGAGTTTCTAAAAGCCTGGGAATTAATTTTTTACACCTGGGAAGGGTGAAGCAGGAGATCTGGAGGGAGCAGGGCTGAGCTCATCTTGCCTTTCCCTTTCCAGAGCACAGAGCTGTGATGGAGGCAGCCTTTGTCTACGGGACCATCCACCAGTTTGTTCTGACCACTGAGGCAGCACTGCTGAAAGCCACTGGGTAGGTCCGAACACACCCCCACCACGGAGGGAGAGCTGCTTCCCTGCCAAGGTTTGCTCCACTTCTGGCTTCTCAGATTCCCAGGTCAAATCTGGGATAGTCTTAGGATGTTGTGCCAAGGGTGGACAGTCAGATCTGCTTTTCTTTTCCAAAAGCAGCTGTTGCTTCTGTTCCTGGCATTGGAGTAGTCATGTTGTTTTGGGCCTCTCATGACAAAAAAGACTCTGAGGGGCTGGAGTGTGTCCAGAGAAAGGAACAGAGCTGGGGAAGGGGCTGGGGCAGCTGAAGGAGCTGGGGGGGTGGAGCTCAGCATGGAGTAAAGGAGGCTCAGGGGGGACTTTCTGACTTTGCAACTCCCTGACAGGAGGGGGAGCCAGGGGAGAATTTGGGAACAAGGGACAGGACAAGCTGTTTGAGGGCAGGGTTAGGTTGGATATTGAGTAGAATTTCTACATGGAAAGGGTTGTCAGGTGTACAGAAGAGTCTGCCCAGGGCAGTGGCGGAGTCCCCATCCCTGGAGGGATTTAAAAGCCATGTGGATGTGGCACTTGGACATTGGTCAGTGGTGGCCTTGGCAGTGCTGGGGAAATAGTTAGACTCGATGGTCTTGGAGTGCTTTTCCAACCTCAACGATTCTATAACGGTTTGCCTGTGATTTTGTCACAGGTGACACCGGGCAGGCAGCAGAGTGGTCGTTCCCGAGGTGCCACCCCATCCTTGCAGGACATCAGGGACAGGGTGCTGTGGCCGCCACTAGATGGCACGGTTGTCGTTTGGCAGGAATTGGCTTTATTCTCCTCAAAAGCAGTGAGGGCACCAGTGGCCACCTCCTGAGCTGCTGGAATGATGGGAACTTCACCCACAGGAGATGCTTTCAGTGAGGGAGCAGCAGGATCTGGGGGCTTCATAGTGCACTCTGCTCTTCCATAGAGAGATCTTAAATCCCTTTCCAAAGGTGATCCCTCTTACAGGAGTGGAAATGGGTGCACAGAGAAAGGCATGTGACTTCTCAAATTTAACCCACCAGCCAACAGCAGTGGTGGTGTCAGAGCAGTAACAACTAAGCAGGGAACCATCCAGGGAATTTGATCTCACTGCTTCCTTTGGCACAGCCTCCAACAGTGCTGTTCGAAAGGTGGAATATTCCTGGTACAACCTGTAAGATGTCACCAGTGGGGTCGAAGACATGAGCAAAGCTGTAGATTTCTCCTCCTACTGCCAAGGTCTCCACTGCACGGGCATGGCTGGCCCCACTGAGAAGAGCTTATTTTGTGTCCTTCTCAACCTGGGCCAATTGTTTTGGGAATTGGGATAATTTCCACCTGGTGTACACCTTTCAAAAGATCTTCAGGTTCAGTTCTGAAAGATATCTGGACACAGTTGTACCTGCCAGTAGTAAGACTCTGGAAGAGTTTATAGAATTATGGAATCCCAGGATGGTTTGGGTTGGAAGGGACCTGAAAGACCATCTCATTCCATGGACATGAACAGGGACACCTTCCACTAGACCAAGTTACTCCAAGCCCCATCCTACCTGGCTTTGGACACTTCCAGGGATCCAGGGGCAGCCACAGCTTCTCTGGGGGCAACCTGTGCCAGGGCCTGCCCACCCTCACAGTCAGGAATTTCTTTATAATGTCCAATCTAAGCTTGCTTTCCTTCAATGTAAAGCTGTGCCCCCTTGTCCTGTCCCTCCATCCCTAGTCCAAAGTCCCTCTCCAGCACTCATGGAGCCCCTTCAGGCACTGGAAAGGGCTCTGAGTTCTCCGTGGAGTCTTCTCCAGATTGAACACCCCCAACTCTCTCAGCCTGTTCCACAATCCTGCCAAAGCCTGAACTTGAGGATCATCTGCCCTGTACAACATGTCAGGAAACCTGGTCCTTCTGTCAGGGCATTTTCCAGCCCTGCTCAGGGTTCTTTTTCTCTCTCTCAGCAGTGATGATGACCCTGATGAATCATCTGCCTGGCTGCTGTTCTGCCACTGCCAGAGGGCCACAGACCCAGCACAGCCCTGCAGGAGAACAGCTCTGGGACACCCTCTGACCCTGCTCAACATCCACAGGCACCTCAAGCTCATGGGGGCTCCCTTGGTGGTATGAAGGGAAAGAGGGGCTGCCTGGCTGTGGGTGTGAGGGCAGCTGGGGTGGGGTGAGGGTGAGGGGGTGAGAGCAGAGGGCAAAGCTGGACATGAGAATCTCCCCCTTCCCCATGAAGTTGATGGCAAAGCTCCCAAACTGGGTCCAGGCAAGGAACAGGAAGCATCTGGTTCAACTGCCTGTCCAGTTCAGGGCTGGCCAAAAGTTAGTAAATTATTGAGGGCATTTTCCAAATGACTCTTAAGCATTGACCTCCTTGATGTGAATTTGTTCTAGCATTTGACCACACTCTGGGTAATGAAATGCTTCCTGATGTCCTGCCTAAACCTGCCCTGCTGCAGCTTTGGACCATTTCCACATATTCTGTGCCTGGATATGCTGAAGATAACAGTGTTTCCCCCACCACATCCCCTCAGGAAGCTTTGGAGAGCAGTGGGGTCATCCCTCAGCCTCCTTTTCCCAAACTATCCAACCCCAAAGTCCTCAGCTGCTCCTGCAGGCTCCCTGCAGGAGGCTCAGCCACCTGTGGAATTTGGTATCAGTCCTTCACACCTTGGTGAGCACAAGGGACAGGAGGTTCCCTCCTGTTTCCTCCTTCCACGAGGCAGTGAGCTTCAGCAGCCTCCTGTTCCCACTGGTCATCTCTGCCCATCCAAAAGGGTGAGCAGATGAGCTGGGAAGTGCCTCCCTCAGCCAGTCTCCTGGATGAGGCCCATGGAGCCATCCAGCAGTTCCATGCTGTCATGAAGCAGCATGTCCAAGGCAGGAAGGGAGAGGTTTGCAGCTCTTGCATGTTGTGGCTGGGATTTTCAAGCTGCCCCAGGAAATGGGTGCCAGGTAAATAAAGTGAATGGGGATTTGACAGCTGGAGTTGCTAAGCCAAAAAAAACCAAAACAATATGCAAAATAAAGCCCAGGTTTTGAACAGGGAACATCCTGACGTGTTGGAACAGTTGAGCTGGGCTTGTGTGGATTCTGTTTCCTTGGATGTTTTAGAATTGGGATTGGAAGCTTTTTCTTGAGGATCTCCTCATTTCTGTGGCTGGGGAACACTTGATGGCTTGGGCTATGCAGGAGAAGAGCTGAGGTATCTAAAAACTGTGGAGCTGTGCTGCAGTATAACCATGTCTGTTCCCCAGACAGAGGTTGCTGAGGACCCAGAGAAGGTCTCCACTGTCCACCTGCAGCTCGGGCTGCCCCTTGTGTTCATCCTGAGCCAGAAAGAGACCTACGAGGCCGACAGGAGGACAGCAGAGTTTGTGGCCTGGCAGCTCTTGGGAAAAGCAGGAGTTGCCCTTTTGTCCAGGTATTTCTCTCAGGTGTTTTGGAGTTCTCCTTGCTTTTTGTGGTGTTTCTGAGCTCGGTTACCCCGGCACCACGATGATACTCAGTGGGCTTACAGTTGGGTGAGTGGCAGTAAAACCAGGTGGTATCCTGTGAGAAGGTGACACATCGAGGGACTTGTCTTACCTTCGTGGCTTAGAGGTGGAAAACCAGTCAGACTGAGAGAGATTTTGGAAAGGCAACAGCACTTGTGAAAAGTTTGTAATTTGTCTTCAAATTAAGGGCAAAAAGAGGAGAGAGTGACCTTAGATGTCACACAACTAATGTTCACTTTGTATTTTGGAAGGGACCTCGTGGATTTGAACGTTCTGCACCGGTCCAACGTCGCTCTCAAGACACCAGATGAGGTTGGATGCTAGATTATTTATTGTATAACTCTCATTTCCCTACCTGGGCATGATACTCTTGAGAGGTGTGGGGGTGTTTCTTGGCTCACTTGTTATTTGACAGCATTCTCTGAAGCTCAAGGGGAAGAGTCTTTCCCAAGATGCACATCTGTGTGCAGAGGGTTGTCCAAAGAAGCTGTGGCTGCCCCATTCCTGGAGGTGTCCCAGGCCAGGTTGGACAGGGCTTGGAGCAACCTGGGCTAGTGGAAGGTGTCCCCACCTAAATAGCAGGGGCTGGAACTGGATGATCTTTAAGGTCTCTTCCAACCCAAACCATTCCATGATGATTCTGTGATTTGGAGGTGCCAGAGTTGGGTGCTGCAGAGAAATTGTGCCTGCTGGGAAAGACAAAATACAGAGGTTATTTTGGGTTCAAGAGATAGGGTGACATCTCCTTTACACCTGATGGGAACACAAGGTTATGAACTACATCCAAGTACAAATTCCCCAGAGATTTGAACTTTTGAGGTCCTTACCCCCTTAGGAAGGGCATCAAAAGAGGGGAGAGAGAATAAGTATGAAACTAAGAGCAAACAACCAAAGGTCTGTGCTGAGCTGATGTAACAAAATGCCTCTGGTAACGATCTGGGAAAAGGGCAGGGTGTGAGTTAAATGAGGCTGATCAAGATGAGCTAAAGCCTGGAGGGACCTGACCCAGCTTGTGAGGCAGGATGGAATTGGGTGCTGGCAGATTCCAGGGAGCACACATTGGCCCGGATTACCTGAAGTGTCACACTTGTGGTTGCAGAGATACAGGATCAGACCTGAGCGTCCCCCCAGGGCTTCCCATGCCCTGGTGATGGATGTTCACTTTGTGGTGCTCCTCTCAGAGCCAATGGGAGGTGCCAACAGTTTGTTATTTCTCTCAGTTCCTGATAAAATTTTCATTTTCTCTCAAGTGCCTTTGTCTGAGCCAGAGCCAGAACTGGTTTTAAGCAGACAGGGTCTCACTTCTGAGAAATACATTTTGCTCTTTCCTTTCCATGGGTTGGCAGCCCCTGTACTCTTGGGAACACTTCCTGGCTGAGCTCCATGAGATAAAGGATATTTCATGTCATTTTCCCAGACCCTGGTGGGCTACTGGGACCCAGACTGGCCCCTCTAATGAGGGGACATCCAAGTGGACCCTGTACCTTGCTGCTCTCCTTCCCTGCTTGGCCACTGGGATTTCTCCTGTGCTGTTGGATCTGTGTTATGTTGCTGGGAGGTGGAGCTGGTGGTCACCTCACTGCAGGATCCCACAGAGTCAGATTAACTTCCTCACAAGGAAATGTCAGCCTGGAGTGAGAAAAAAGCGACATAACCCAGATGTTCCCCTGTTTGGCAGCTTTAGGGATCTGTTGACATGTCCCAAAAATAAGGAGTTGGGTGATGGTGCCCCATGAGTTTGATTTGCAGACAGAAGAGGCAGAAAATGATGTTTTGTTCCGACTGATTTATTTTGTTTCCCTCAGGGAATACCAATCCAATACCTCGTCTTGGAAGACACTGATGAAGTTATAACCCTGGTGGAAGATAAGAACAAGGTCAAACAAATCCAGGAAGAGGAGGAGGAGGAGGAGGAAGATGAGGATGAAAAAGAGAATAACAATCAAGGTGTGCAATTAAGCAGTGGAAAGCTGATTATCATCAGACAGGATGTGCAATCAGCATCTGCTGGAGGCATGTTAAAGCATTAGAGAACACTTGCCAATCATCACAGGCACATCATGGTGGCCACAAAGTGGCTTCTTCATTCTCTGAGATCACTGGGATGTGACGGGCAGGTATAACTTTTAGGGGAAACACCAGGGGATAAAAATCAGCAGCTGTGAGAGGAACAGTCCCAGAAGTGCTGTGTGAGGGCCAGGGGTGCTTGTGCCTGGATGCATCAGCTTCAGAGGCATGAGGGGTTTAAAGTGCACCCCAAACAGTGTCCTCTCCAAACATCTGAAGAGCCTCAGAATTACTGGTCCCTTTGAAAGGCTTTGGGACAGTTTGTAAGAGCAGTTCTGGACTTGCCTTCCCCAGGGAGAAAACATGCAATGCTTAATAGAAAATGCTTTTATTCTCCCTGCAATTGGGTATGTTTTCTAAAAAATGTGGGGCAGGGTCTTCGAGAAGCCACCAAGCTTAAAGAATGGTGTTCAGATCCAAAGGGAGAGTTGGTGTGAGGTGGAATTGAGTGCATTTTGATGGGTTTGTCTGTGTGTCTGTCCCTCCTCTCCCCATATGAGGCAGTTACAAGGAAGGTTCTACCTTACAAAACCATGCTGTTGGGGTGGCCCAGGGGCTGCAGTTCCCCCTCCCCTGTACACACCTGTGGGTCCCTTGCAGACATCCAGGATGACCAGGTGGTGGAAGCCATTTCCAGGGACAAGAAGAGAGAGCTGCCTCTGGAGCAGGTCCTTGTCCTGACAGAGGAGACCTTCCACTCTTCCCTCTCAGGGTCTCCCCGGACAGTGGTGCTGTTCTACGCCAGCTGTGAGTATGAAATGTGGCTTGGCTGTCCCCTCCCTAACCTTGGAATGCTCCTTGGGCTTTCCAGGGTCCTGGAGACAAGTTTAAGCCATAAATAAGTACCTGGTCCTTCCCTGTGGGTCTCTCACCCCAGTTATCAATGAGATCAGATCAGTTCTTCTCATTGACTGATAATGTGTGATAATGTTCTCCAGGACAGGAGAAATCCATGTTCATAGGTTTTCGCCTTCATTTTATAGGGAAAATAATGTAGAACAGGAGGGGAAATTATGGCAGCGTGGGCTGGCCTAGACAAGCTGGTTGCTGAAATGTGAAAAAGCAGAAATCCAGAAGCATAAAGTTAAATTTTCCTTATTTATTTCAAGTCTTTCAGAGCTTGAAGCACCTCAGGATGCAGAGACTCAAAATGTGACATTGTCAGGGGGCAAGGTGGGGCTGTGTGTGCCCTGCCAGTCCACCAGGGTGTGTTTCCCCCCTCCTGTGTTTCAGGGGAAGCTGTGTCCCTGGTAGTGCTGCGCTCCTACTCAGAGGTGGCCCATCACCTGAAAGGTAAAGTGCCAGAGGGCTGAGGGGTTGACACCGTTCCTGCTCCTGGCAGTAGGAACCCAGAGGTTGTTGGTGACACCTCACCTGGAATACAGTCATTTTCCCACCCATCAAGCTCTGAAGGAAGGCATATCCACACCATGTTGCTTAGGAAAAGTCCTTCTCTTTCAGGGATCTTGGCAGAGTCTCTTCTCCCAGGTGGAAAATGACAGGATGAGGTGAAATGGCCTCAAGTTGTGCCAGGGGAGGTTTAGGCTGGATATCAGGGGAAATTTCTTCACTGAAAGGGTTGTCCAGCCCTGGCAGAGCTGTTCCCATCCCTAAAGGAATTTAAAAGCCATGTGGATGTGGCACTTGGGGACATGGCTCAGTGGTGGCCTTGGCAGTGCTGGGAGAAAGGTTGGACTTGATACTAAAGGGCTTTCCCAACCTTAATGATTCTATAATTCCAGGTACCCCATCCCAGGAAGCATTCAAGGTCAGGTTGGATGAGGCTTTGAGCAACCTGGTCTAGTGGAAGGTGTCCCTGCCCATGGCAGGGCTGGAACAAGATGGTCTTTGATGCCCCTTCCAATCCAAACCATTCTGTGATCCTGTTATGGGGGTGTTGGTGGGCACAGTGACTCCATGAGGAAGAGTTTGGGCAGGGTCAGGACAGAGCACCAGTGGCAGTGGGTGATATGCGGTGGGCTTTGGATCACAGAGGAACAAACAGCATGAACAGACATGGCAGTAGAATGGAAACAGGGTCCTGTTTGTGGCCCTCAGGGCTCTGTCTGCACAGGCCAAGGAGATGCACTACACACTGTCCAGCTGGCTGGCACAGCAGCTCTCCTGTCCTTGGAATTACTTCATCTGGAAAGGAGCTGTAATTAGGCCTGGCTTTGGAGGAAAACAGGACAGACAGGTGTGGCAGATCCAGATCCAGTGGGCAGGATGGTGTCAGAGGGAGAATTTACACTGCTGGTGCCTCCAGGGCCTGGAGACTGCTTTAATTACATGGGAATCTCACAGGTGGCCACAGAATTCCATAAATATCACCTGATGGTGAAGATTCAGCAGCACTTAAACAATGGGGGAGTGTGGGAATGAAGGCAGGAGGGAGTGGTCCTTCAAGAATGTCTGAGCAGTTCCTGGGCAGTGTAAGCACCAATTCAGCTTCGCTGAGATCCTCAAGCCCATCCCACTGTGGTTTGTGGAGAGAGGTGGGTTCTTACATGAGCTGAATCTCCTCCAGGAGTGCCTCTTTGTCCCCTTGGCTGCAGGGGACACTGAGGTGCCTTCAATCCCAACTCATGACAGCAGAGCAGCGAAGATGCACGGATCCAGGTGAGAGCTGTTCCAGCACCTCTGAAGGTGCCTGGTGCCTTCTCCTGGTTTTATTTCTCCCTCCAGGCTCACCTTCCCTGGTGATAGCACTCCCCTGGCACTGGGCGCTGTGTCCTGCAGAGTGCCAGCAGGATTCAGCAGTGGGGACACATGTGGAGCCTGCAGAGGACACAGCCAGTTCTCTGGGAAGTAGATGCAGTGGGAGTTGCTCACAAGAAATCCTCCTGGGAATGTTTGGGACAGTGCTGCGCTTTGGATGAAGGTGGTTCTGCATCCACAGTTTGCATGAAGGGAAAGTCACCAGCATCTGGACTGAAATCCCAGGAATAAACAGGAGGGGTCAGGAGGGGTGGCTGTTGTTGTTGTTAGAAATGTTATGGTTGTTGATAGTTGGGGTTTCTTGTGGACTCCCCACCAGCCAGACCAGCTCAAGGAGCAACACGGAGAGTCTGTGGGTAAAACCTGTCCCCTTCCAGAGCCAGTGGCCAGTCCTGGGCAGATTCTGCCCAGCCAGGTTTTCACCACGGGTTTCTTGAGTCACTTGATAACAATCTCAGCCACAGACAGATTCTCAACAGAGACTGTGAAGTGGTTGGGGTCAGGGCCTTTCCTCTGTGATCAGCGAGGTCCCACCAAACACTCCCAGGCCAGATGTGACCTATGGAATGACTCCAGTTTGCTTTCTCTGCCACGACCTCGGAGCAGACAGAGCATGGCTGTGGTGGTGGATCTAGAGATCCTTTGTCTCTGCTGCTGAGGGAGCCCCAGGGAAGTGGGAGGACCAGCTCCCAGAGGAGCTGGAGGAGTTCAAAAAGATGGTGGTCCCTGGGCTCTCAGTGATGGCACAACTCTGGATCAGGGAGAAGACCTTGAGCTATGCAGGACTGGAATAAAACACAGGGTATGGCTTGGGGCAATCTCTCAGCTCTCCAGAAGTGCTGCTATTCCTGCCTGCTCTCCAGGGTGGAGCTTTCTTCCCAAAGGCTGGGAAGCCACCACCAGCTGTCTGAGGCATGAATCACCCAAGCTCGAGGCACGTTTTGAGTTGCAGAGTCAGGTCCTGCCTTTGATGCCAATTCTTTGTGCAAAGTGTCAATGAGAAGGGGCCATATGGGATCAAGCACAGGGAATGGAGGAGGTTGGAAACTGGAATGACCCCGTGAATCATCCCATAACAGATGTTCTGCAGATCATCACAAAGGGAAGTTTACAGCCCCAAAGTGTTCTCCCTTTTGTGAGAGATCCAGTTTAATTGAGCTGAGCACATTTTCTGCTCTTGGAGCAAGAACAGACCATTCCCAGTGCCACTGGGGCTCCTGCAGCTCTAGTTTGCTATGGCAAGATGGGAATTTTTGGAAGCAGGACCCCTGAGCCAAGAGGATGTGAAGGTGAGACAGTGCTGAGCATTTCTTGGATGTGTCATTGGCCTTTTTTTTTTTTTGAAAAGAAGAGAGGAAACCACTACCTGAGAAGAACAATATATTGTGATAAAAAATGGTTTCACTTCCTCCTCTGTGTTTGTGGGCTCTGCTTGACAATGACCTCCAAAGACAAGGGGTGAAGTTACAGCTCAAAGGCAAGAAAGTCACCTGCACAATTTCGCCATGAATATCCATGGAGCCTAAAACTGAAGGGAGGATTTAGGAGACCACTGTGTGATGTTCTCTGGGGTGCTTTTTCTTCCCATTCCATACTGGATTCCTCCTCTTGAAGTTCAGCACTTCATACCTAACTTCTCCTTCATGTTGTAGCCTTTGGATCAGCTCTTCAAGTGAGCTGTTTTTAATACAACCATGGAATTGTTCAGGTTGGAAAAACCCTCTAAGATCATGGAGTTGAACCATTCCCCCAGTACTGCCAAGGCCACCACTGACCTGTGTCCCCAGATGGCACATCCCCATGGCTTTTACATCCCTACAGAGATGGAGACTCCACCACCTTCCTGTGCCAGCTGTGCCAGGGCTGGACAACTCTTCTGAGGAAGAAATTTTCCTTAATATCCGATCTAAACTTCCACTGGTGCACCTTAGGGTTGTTTCCTTCCTCCTGTCCCTGTTCCCTGGAGCAGAGCCTGACCCCCTCTTGGTTCCCCTGTCCTGGCAGGCAGTTGCAGAGACCCAGAAGGTCTCCCCTGAGCCTCCTTTTCTCCAGGCTGAGCCCGCCCAGCTCCCTCAGCTGCTCCAGCCCCTTCCCCAGCAATGTTCCCTTCTCTGGACATGCTCCAGAACCATGTCAGTCCTGCCTTCCAGGATGAGAAATTTAAGGAATTCTTGCTTTCTTTCATTCCTTATGACATTCATGATTTATCTAGTCCTGATTTTCTAGGACCCCTAAGACAGAGGTTCTCTGGTGGGATGGGTTTGTGATCATCCTGTACAAGTTGTTCCTCAGGCCAGATGGGGCTTCTTCAGAGCACCTCATAGATAATTCCCTGAGGTTGTATCCAAATATTAAAACTCATATATGAGGGACCTCTGAGCAGCCTCACAACTCAATTTTAACAAGACCTCAAACCATATTTCCATGGCATTATTTTCCAGAGTTGGGCAAGACACAAGATGTGGTAAGAGATGATGAGAACCAGCTCTGCCGGCTCGGAGGTGTGAAATAAATCCAGAGTCAGGCTCTTAATTTGAGATGTTTTTTCACAGTCTGGGGAAAGACACAAACCATTGCTGCCCTTGTGGAGTGTTTTGACAACTCCTGCCTGCCTGAGTGGATTTGCAGCCCCTTTGCCTTGTGCTGCCTCTTAGTTTTTCTGTACAGGTTTGGCAGGAGGCAGAAACCCTGGATGAGGGTTGCCAAAATGATCCAGTGGGATGCCAAGGGCACAGGGATAGGGACTGGGAACTCATTTGAAGGTCACTTCTGCCTGTCTATGGAGATGCCTTAACCATCCTTGTCAGGGACCTTTCTAACCTGTAATTAAAACCCTTCCCCTGCTTCTCTGCCAGGAATCCCAGGATGGTTTGGGTGGGAAGGGACATTAAAGACCATCTCATTCCACCCTCTGCCACGGGCAGGGACACCTCCCACCAGTCCTGGTTGCTCTAAGCCCCATCCAAACTGGCCTGGGACACTCCCAGGGATGGGGAGTCCACAACCTCTGTGGGTAACAAGAGGTTGTGCAACACTCAGCTGTGTTTGGTTCTCAGCAGGTTGTGTTAATATTTGGTCAAACCTTCCCACCTGGGAATGGCTTGTTGCTTGTCCTTGATCTCACTGTCCCCTCCAGAGCAGACTTTGCATATTGCAAGATTTTATTGTTTCTTTCTTCCTGGCAATTTCCACTCAAAACTGCTTTGGGTTTTTCCTCACCAGGCATGTGCTCCAAACCTCTCCAGATTCTCATTTGTTTAAGCCCTTAAAAAATGAAATGTTTCCCAGCCTGACTTTATGGGCTCTGCAGATGTTTCATCAGGATGAAGGAACTCAGTTTTCCTCCCATGCTTTGCAGATGCAGTTGGGAGTTCATCCCCTCTTTGCAGCACTGTTGTGCATCCTGCTTCTCCTCATGGAATGCTGCTGTCCTTCCAATTTGCCCTGCAGATTGCTTTCTGCCCCTCTGGCCTGGGGGTCATTTGAAGATTGGGTATGTTTTATTCCATCACCCAGGCCTTTGATGAAAACAGTGATCAGGATCAAACCCAGCACTGCAAGGGAAGAAAGATTGGCTGGTTTGATCTGTTCTCTTGGGAAATCCTCATCACCTGCCCCAGCCCTGGTTTCTGAAGGACACTGCTCTGCACCCCATGTGTGTACTTGTCTCTAGGGTTCATCCCATGTTTGCCATGTAGCTGTTGAATCCTGTTCAAAGAATTTTAGGGGAGGAATGAATGAAGATTTCTAAGATACAGAATTCCTGCAGTGGGAAGGGACAACTGCAGAGAGCCCAGGTGTCCTTGGTCAGGCCTTGTGAGTCAGTGGGTGGCAGCTCGGGGGAGGCTGGAAGCCAAGGAGGGGTAGGGAATGAACCTGGTGAAGGTCCACCTGGCTGGGTTAGGTCAGGCTTAGCCATGGATCAGCAGCAGCATGTGCTGGTCTTTGCCCAGTCTGAAGATGAAAGACAGGCTGAGAAGATCCCTGGAAGTGTCCAAGGCTAGGTTGGAGGGGTTTGGAGCAACCTGGGCTAGTGGAAGGTGTCTCTGTTTGTGGCAGGGGCTTGGAATGAGGTGAGCTTTAAGGTCCCTTGCAGCCCAAACCATGATTCTGGTATGAAGAACATGCAGGAGTTGCAGAAATCTTGGGCTCATGAAGAGCAGAGAGGGAACCAACCTTCCCTCATTTCGCTGCTCACCAATCCCGTGAGATTGTCACTTTGGTGAAACCCATAAAAAGCTTTTTTCAGGACTTTTCCCAGGATCCAGAGTTATTCCCAAGTGCTCTTCCTTTCCCTCTCTCTTATTTGTGAGACCCGTTCCTTAGGATCATACAGGTGTCTGGTGGTGGCTTGGAGATGAGCAGCTGGCATGAGCTGGAAGGGACCCACAAGGATCACCCAGTCCAGCTCCTGGCCCTGCACAGGATAACCCCAAGAATTCTGCTGCGTGCCTGATGGCACAGGATGTGGCAATGCCACCAGACTGAGGTGGTCCTTCTGTCTTTCTTACATCCCCTCTAACTGCCCTCTGTGTGTTTGGCTTCGTGCTTGATGTTTTTCAGCACTGAGCACCTCAGTAAGTGACAAAGCCTTGACTGCGTCGTCCTCCTCTATGCCAAGCTTTGTCTTCCCTCTTTCCTGTAAATGACTGCCTGCATTGTTTCTTCTCCTGGCCTTATGCCCAAGGTATTTCCAGTACCTCTCCTGACTGTCTTCTGTGCTCCTGGAGAGTTGCCTCAGGATTTCATGGTGTCCCTTTGAGTTACCAGCCAGATGGGAATGTCTCTGGGGATTTCGTTCTGACAAGTGCAACTGTCACTCCCCTGAGTTTCTCCTCTCCATGGTGTGTTGTTTGGGTCAATCCACACCTGATGGGATGTTTAATGCATTCACAGCCTGCAAGTAGGTACTACTGTGCCCAAAAAGTGTAAGGCATGGCCAACAAAAGATTTCAAAAGGGAGATGAGCTGTACTTCAAGGGATTGTCTGTCCAGGGATGGATTTTGAGATTCTGGGAGCATTAATACAAATGTATACAAAAATATCCAAACAAGCTAATAAATCCCTCTGTTTTCCATGCATTTTATGATTATTTTTAGGTTTTCATGTTATTCATGAGTATTATTTTCCACTCTAGGAACTCCTGGGGTTTTGCTTTCCCGGGTGAACTGCTGGGACTGGCCTGGAATTTGCACCCAGGAGAATGTCACACAATTTCCTACAATCAAGATTTACCAGAAGGGAGAGCAGTCAGTGACGTATGATGGCATGTGGGGAACTGAAGAGCTGACCAGCTTCATCCTCCTGTAAGTGAGGGGTCCCCACATGGTGACATCTGACAGATCCAGGTCTGGATACATCATGACCTGTGAAATGAAAATCCTTCTTGGAAAAGCAACATCAGCTCTGATTGTAGACCTGGTTTGGAAATTAGTTTAATAACTCTTTGTGCCTTTCAGTTTCAGGGAGCATCTGTACTTGGGCAGTGCATCTTTCTGTTGTCACTGTCCCTTTTTTTTTTCTGGAATTCCTTCTCTGTTATTTTTAGTGGGGATCCCAAGGATCTCAGAGCACTCAGAGTGTCTCAGGGCTGTTCTCTCTTCCCCATAACCAGCTCCAGTGCCTTTCTGTGTCTGGACTTTGTCCTTCCTCCTTTCCCAGATGATAATTTTTGTGTCTAGTGGGGCATGGCAGCTGTCACATTGGATTGAGGTTACCCTTTTGTCTCTTCATCCCAAAAGATCCATGTTCTTTCTCTGCCTTTCCATAGGAGCCGAGTTTCCTGCCCACTGAAACTGGCCACGATGGAGGAAGCAGAAGGATATTTAAGAGGAGAATTTCCATCTGAGCTGTCATCCCATCACCACCCTTCCCTTCTGGGGGTGTTTAGCACAGCCACAAGTGAAGGTTAGTGTGGTGTTTGTGGGTTATGCACTCTTTAGCTTCATTCCTGCTGGGAGAGGGATGCTTCCAGGTGCTTGGAAGTTAATACAGCCTGCCAGGCACTATCCTGTTTAGTTTTACAAGGAAAGGATTGCAGGTGGTTCCAGATGTGGGACCTGAGGTCCATACCTGGCTCAGAGGGCATTCAGCTACCGGGTGTGCTTACTACACTGAGTGTGGGAGTAGTAACTCACCAGGAGTTTGTCCCTATTGTATCTCCTGCCCTTACCCTGAAGAGTTTGGCTCTGTCCTCTTTGTGAGTCCCTTCAACATAGTTGTGGGCTGGCATTGAATTCCCCCTTAGCCTCTGACTTAGTCCAGATCCATCAGCCTCTTCCTGTAGTCCTTGTACAACATGTCACAACATATTCTTCCTTAGAAGAAGTCCTTTCCACCCTTGGATTGTTGGTTATCTTGCTGACTCCTAAAAACGTGGTAGTCCCAGTTCTTTAGAACACAATCCAAAACTTAATTTTTTTAAAAAAATCAGAACAGTAATAAGGGAAAATACAGATTTCCTGCCTCAAAAGCAATGAAATGGGAATAACTCATTGAAATCCACTTGTGAGTTTTGAAATAGGTGGACATAGAAGTGCAAAGCAGAGCTGCTGGAAGGAGAGTCCTGAGCTTGTTCGGATTTGTCTCACTCCGTAGTCTCAGTCAGCACAGTCCTGGGCAGTGGCTGAAACTTGGAGCCTTGCCACTCTCCGTGCCCTGCCTGCTCTGAGTCACTGGGTTGTGCTCCAAAATCATCCCTTCCATGCCACAGCTGTGGTCCAGGATCCATTGGGTTTCCACAGCCCTTCATAAAAGTGGGGAAATGGATCCGAGAGCTGTCGTGCTTTTTCATGTGACAGTCATGTATGATAACAGGGAATAAAGTCAATCTGAGAAGGGAACATCATGTCATGGTTCAGGCAAATCATGGAATTATGGAATGCTTTGGGTTGGAAGGGACCTTATAGCTCATCTCACTCCACCTCCTGCCATGGGCAAGGACATCTTCCACCAGCCCAGGGTGCTCCAAACCCCATCCAGCCTGGCCTTGGACACTCCCAGGGATGGGGCAGCCACAGCTTCTCTGGGCAACCTGTGCCAGGGTCTCACAGTGCAGAGCTGGGACCTTCCCACCCCATGGTCTCTCAGGTGCCAACTTCCCCTGGGAATTACTGCCTTGAAAAAAAGAGAACTTTCTGATCTTGCTTAAGATCAAACTTTCAGATTACTTTTCATTTTAAGGCTCTGTTGTGCCTCTGTACTTTGGTTTAGTGCAAACCAAGCTGCTTTCTCACAAGGGGCTCCTGAGGGAATCCACTCAGAGGTAAGAACCAAACAGAGTGTCTGGAACCAGCAGGAAAACACCTGGGCTGTGCTCACTGAGCCAGCTGACAGCTATTTCCATGTTTTCTCTGGAGCATCTAATCTGGTAAATAAGCAGAAAATCTTACTGAACCCAAAGAGCTTTAGTCCAGCCCAGAGAAGCTGTGGCTGCCCCATCCCTGCAAGTGTCCAAGACCAGGTTGGACAGGGCTTGGAGCAACCTAGGCTGGTGGGAGGTGTCCCTGCCCATGGCAGAGGGTTGGAACTGGATGACCTTTCAGGTCCCTTCCAACCCAAACCATTCTGGGATTCTCTGTAGAAACTGATCATTTCCCTGAGCCTTGAAGGTTTCCAGGCAGCTCTTTGTCTCTTCCCTCAGGGCACATCCATCTACAGCCTGGAACGGCATCCGCAGTCTGGAGTAACTCAGCCACCGGTGCCAAGGGAGATGAAATTCAGGATGTCTTCTCCTCCCCTAACCTGGGGGGCGTTGGAGCCTCCTGCAGAATGGCCTGAGGGAGCAGAAAGCTGCAGCCAGCTGCTCTGGCACCAAACCAGGCTGGAGTCAGGGAAACCACATTGCTGCTCTTGTCAACCTGCAGGCTTGTCTGGAATTTCCAGTCGCTTTCTCATGGCAGGAATTCCTGCTCTAACCTGAATCAGCAATGCACCAGGTCATTGCCATTTCTAGTTGACTGGGACAGTCCAGGAGAGATGTCCAGCTAAATAAACCCCTGGATTTTTTCCAACCCTTAGCATCAGGACTATGTTAAGAAGCCCTTTGGTGGGTCTGAGCTAAAAGGAGCTTGTGGGAACATTCATAATTGATATTTAAGAGGTGAATTACGAGGGCAATGAACGAGCATTTTCCTGGAAACTTGGAGAACTTTGAGGGGAGCAGTTTGTTTTCTGTGTAGAGACAGGAAGATCCATGGAAGTAAGACTCTGTCCTAAACCCTGTGGCAAATATTTAAAAATAAACCTGTGTTCTGCGCTGCTCTGGTGCTTCACAGGGCTTGGCAGCATCGGAGGAAGACAAGTGATGAAGACATGAGAGATGTTAGAGGTGCTGCTGGAGAGCATGGTCAGGAGATTCCTTCTTCCAGAGGGATAAAGGGTGATGCTCAACTCCCACCTCCCAAAACTCTGCAGGGGTTTTAGACCCTTCCTCATCTGGCAGCTTTATTCCTTCTTGTTCCCAGATCAATGGGGTTGTGCTCTTGCAGTTCACAGCAGTGTCATGGAAGGCAGCTGGGATTCCAGCTGGGGGGCTGTGCTGCAGTGCCTGCTCAGGCCCCACAGGGAATTTAAGCAATGCTCTCAGGGAGACTCATTTCCCAGGAAATATTTAAGTAGACTCTTTAGAAGTGCCTCTTCTGTGTGAGTTTGGGAGGTTTCTGGCAGGGACATGAGAGACCATCTCTGTGAGCTGTGGAGAAATATGTGCTGGTGTGTGGCTGTGGGTCTGACACAGCCCCCAAAACATGGGACAGTTTGGAAGTGTGAGAAGGAAGGACAATCTTTCATCAGGAATGACCCTGATGAAAGGACTGGACTCCGCTGAAGGTTGTCCTGAGCAACCAGAGCTGCTCCAGGAACTCCAACAGGAGTTTGTGTCTCAAGTGAGGATTTAAAGCCTATAGACCTGCTCTTTGGAGGAACTTGGGATGTGAACTTTTCCTTCAACACCCATGAAATAAGTAACCAAAGACCAAAAGATCTGGAAACCAACATCAGACCTATCCAAGAGTGATTTCTCTTTATGACAAGATAAACCAGCCAAGTTCTGTCCCCAGCTTTGTTGTGTGTGGGTTGTTTCCTATAAAGGACATGGACCTGTTGGAGTGAGTCCAGGGGAGGCCACAAAGATGCTCCAAGGGATGGAGCTCCTCTGCTCTGAAACCAGACTGGGAGAGTTGGGAGTGTTCGCCTGGAGAAGAGAAGGCTCCAGGGAGACCTCAGAACCTCTTCCAGTGCCCAAGAGATCTGGAGAGGGAGTTTAGATAAGGGTCTGGAGGCGCAGCACAAGGGGGAATGGCTTCAAACTGAAAGAAGGCAGTGATGAGATATTGGGAAGGAATTCCTGACTGTGAGGGTGGGCAGGCCCTGGCGCAGGTTGCCCAGAGAAACTGTGGCTACCCCATCCCTAGATGTACCCAAGGCCAAGTTGGACAGGGCTTGGAGAAACCTGGGCTGGTGGAAGGTGCCCCTGCCCATGGCAGGGGTTGGAACAGGATGGTCTTTAAGTTCCCTTCTAACCCAAACGATTCTGGGATTCTGTGATAATGACTGAACCCTCAATGAGCCACTCCTTAAAGACCTAAACTTCCACTGGAAAAGGAAAACAGTGTCAATGACAGCTTATGGCCCCTGTGGGAAACAATGGAAAATACAGATTTGAGTGTAGCGGGAAAAGAGGAGTCAAAGAGCCAAAAACTGACCAGTTGTGAGGCAGCCCCATCACTGAGGTGAGTCTCCTGTCCCAGGAGCTTGGGCTGGCCTGTGCTGTGGCAGTGAATGTTCTGAGGAGCACAACTGGTGTCTGACTGATCTTAGTGAAGTTACAAAGCAACATCTGTCATGGCTCGATCTCAGATACAACCTTATTTCTCTGGAAAAATCTGACTTCTCCAAAGAAGGAGACTTCTCACTCTCCTTAAGTCAGAAGAACTTTTTTTTGTTGCTTTTGGTTGCTCAATCCAAAGGAGGAGGGGTGGTGGGGGTGTTGAAATCCGCCCTGTTCTCACCCCACCTTTGGCAGCAGCTGTTTGGATCTCTGGCTGCATTTCACAAGCTCACACACAGTGCTTTGCATGTTCCCACAGAGCTTGGCTTTTCTGTGGATCCAGCTGTCCAGGCTGGACAGGGCTTGGAGCAACCTGGCCTAGTGGAAGGTGTCTCTGCCCATGACAGGGGGTGGAACAAGATAAACTTTAAGGTCCCTTCCAATCCAAATCATCCTGGGATTCTGTGAAATCTGAGACTGTTTTATATAAGGAAATAAAGCAGTTCTGCAATCAACTTCCTTTAGGGGATCTGCTGTCAGTCTTGGCTGTGATGGATCAAAAGAACCCCAACGTGGTCCCTCCCCATCCTGTAACAGTCCCTGTAAGAAACCAAGGCACTTGTGGAAGAGGTTGGTTTATCCCTGGGCTCTTGACACTTCTCCAGTGAAGTCATCATTTGTCATTTTCCCAAAGGGCACTCGGACTTGGGAGATTTCTATTTAGACATATAATTGCTCCTGTTTCTAAGAACACTTAGGGACTTTAAGTCCTTAAAGATATTTCCTTTTTCAGCAGTGCCTCTGTCATGCAGGTCCTGAAAACTCAGTGCTGGTGACTGCAGAGCAAATCCTGCTCTCAGAATGGGAATGTCCTTCAATCCTTGGTCTCTGCAGCTCCTCCTCCCATGGCCTGAGGCCCTGAGCTGCAGCCATTTCTCACGAGGCTCTCATCCTGGTTTCATTCTCAACAGTTTGCTGTGGGAGGGTGTTACGTGTTGCATCCATTGGTTTCTAGAAGGAACATCAACACCTCTCTTTCTAGTGTTTATTCTTGTATTTTTATCCTTTTTTTTTTTTCCAGCCAGGGAAGCTTTTGAAGAGGCAGGAAACATCCTAAGTGGCCACGTAAAGATGGGGATGTATTTGGAAGATGATGCCTTGGCTTTGTAAGTTGTTTCTCTTTTTCTTTGGAAATTACTCAAGTTGATCTGCTTTGAGTGAAAGGCAGTGCCTGGAGGAAGTGTCACTGGCCAGGCCAAGTGACTTAGTCCTCTAGAGAGGATTGCTCAGAACTCATCCCAAGGTTGTTGTCACCTTGGCTCTGCTGCTGACTTACAGCCTGTCCACGGCCAACTCACTGAGCCCTGTTCAGTCCTCCAGTCCTGCCAGCCCCTGTGGATCTGGTTGTGTTCCTCATACAAACTTGGAAGGAGGAAAAAACAGGCTGGAAAAATTATATCATCAGTGTGTGAGGGAGAAAAACAGTTCTGCCATTCTCTTTCCATCAGGAAAAAGCGATGGATTGTCCCTGGCCATCCTCTTTGTGCCATCCTTTCTCTTGCTCTGATGGTTGCCCCCATTTGCCAAGAGCAGCCAAGAGAGAGGCTGTGCAATGGGGATTGTGTCCAGGTGCTGGGAAAAGCTTTGGAAGCCTGGGAATAAATGCTGTCTTGCCATGGAGCTGCCTTGGGGCTTTGGTCTTATCCAGCTTCCCTGTGAGCACTCAACATCTGGGTGGGAGATGTTTGCAGCTGCCAGGGATGGGGAGGAACCTATCTCTGTCTTTTCATCCTCTCAGCATGGGTCTTTTTTACCTGGAAAGTATTCCCCCCTTATCCCTTCCCCTTGCAAGAGCAAGATGGCACCACCATTTCCAGAGAGAGCTTTGGGAGTGCTGGAAAAATACAGCAGCCTTCCTCCTGAACATATGGTGAAGGCAAAGTCAAGGCTTCCCTGGCCAGTTCCTGGTGGAATAAGTATCAGTTGCATCCCTAACTTTAAGCCATATTGGAGCTAATGGGGCCTGAGCACTTGTGGCATCAAGATTCCAGTAAGGGGCAAAGTGCTTTGGATTAGAGTGTGAGAGATACTTCAGTGCCTAAGGAATGCAGAGGGATCCAGAGGGAATCTTCAGCTTGTCCTGGCATCTCATTTCCATCAGGAATTAGCTGTCAGGGCAGAGTTAAAAAACCCCTGAAGATCCTTGGCCTGTTTTCCAGGGGTGAGTTTCACAGCCTGTAATGCAACAGGGAATTCTTTTCATTAGTTTCCTACAGATGTGGTGCATCCCTGAAGAGACACATGGGCATTTTGGTGGTGTGCATGGAGAATCAAAAGGAAAATACCTTGGGAATACAACTCCAGTAGCCAAACTGGGCTCCATAGCTGGATCTTGGAAGTGAGGCAGTGCCAGTCCCAGTGTTGGGATGGGAGACCACTGGGCAGGTCCCAAAATGATAATCCAGCCCCCAAGACATTTCTTCCCTAAAGATCTTAGCCCAGCTGATAGAAGGAAAAAAACAAAGGAAGGCAGGGTGGTCTTACAAGGTACCAGGAGAAAAAGCCTGTGTTTTCTCAGCACTGACACTTTCAAGAACACACCTCCCTGCTCTCATTGCAGGAGGCTGCAGCCTGCTCCTGTTTAGCTGGAATATTTAGTGCAGTTTATACTCATACTCATTCTGCGAAATGTGGACCTTGGCCGTGATTTGTGGCTGAAGCTACTGTAGCTGAAGCATCTTCTCAACTGTAAGTGGAAAGTAAACACTTACAGGAATTTCTTATGCAAGACCCAGGCTCACTTCCCTTCTTAAGAAAAAGCAAAGCTATTCTTCTGCTCGAGGCTCAAGGAGAAAATATTTGTGCCTCCCAGGTCACAGAGTGCTGATTCCCCTCTTCCCAGAGAAAACGGTCTGCAGGACACACAGAGAACGTTGTTAGCAGAGCTGTTTGCTCAGCAGGCACCTGGTCAAGGGAAAAAAGGCATGGAGGAAGAAATGCTTTGAATGAGGTTGTTATTTATTTCCACATCCATGTCTCAAGTTTCTGCCAAGTATTTGTTTGCAGATGATTTTGATTGAAATGCAAGGCTCGTGTTACCCATTGACTGGCCCTGCTGTATGAACAGAAAGCTGTGTAAGCAACAATGCAATCCCCCAGCACCAGGAAGATGGGAAGGAGTTTCAGGGTAGACTCTGGCTGGGGAATTTGGTGGGTTCCTGGCAGTGCATAACATATTTACTTATTGAATCAAAGAATAGAATCCCAGAATGGTTTGTGTTGGAAAGGACTTTAAAGACCATCTTGTTCCACCTCTGCCATGGGCAGGGACACCTCCCACCAGCCCAGGGGGCTCCAAGCCCCATCCAACCTGGCCTTGGACACTCCCAGGGATCCAGGGGCAGCCACAGCTTCTCTGCCCACCCTGTGCCAGGGCCTGCCCACCCTCACAGCTCCTTGTCAAAGGCTGCTGAACAAACTGATACATTTTAGGCACTGGGAGGAAGAGTCCTCACCTCCTCTCAGCCATGACCAAGACAGAGAATCTCTTTGAAATCTCTGAAAGTTCAGGAAGTTCAAAATCCCTGAATTTTATTTTTTTCTAGGATTGTACCACTTTTAATCAACAGTAAATACAGATTAATTTGCAAAATAATAGAGAGGAAAGGCTCAAAGGATTCAAAGAAGTGTGAGACTGAACTTGAGTAGCAGAATTTGGGAGTCCAGGCAGCAATAGGAAAGCTGAGCTCAGGGCTGGATTTACAAAGGTTAATTAAAAAAGCTGGAATGGCATGGATAAATCCAAGTTATTTGCAGTTTCCTCTGCTTGCTTTGTCATTGATGACCCAAAGACATTCTTAACTCAGAGGGTGGGCAGGCCCTGGCACAGGTTGGGCAGAGAAGCTGTGGCTTCCCCATCCCTGGGAGTGTCCAAGGCCAGTTTGGACAGGACTTGGAGCAACCTGAGATAGTGGAAAATGTCCCTGCCCGTGGCAGAGGTTGGGATGGGATGGCCTTTAAGATCCCTTCCAATCCAAACCATTCTGGGGTTCTATTCCTACTTCTCTTTGATTTTCACAATTATGGTTGGATGGTGCAAATACCCACTCAAGCCTTCACTCTGCATCTCGTCCAAGGCAAACAGAAGGTCCCAGAGTCCATCCAAGGGACACAACTCACACAAAATAAGCTCCAGGAGGTCTGATTTTGGCTTAGTGAACTATCCAAAAATTTTGGTTGAAGTCCAGCCCCACATTAGAGCAACATCCACAGGCTGGACCCACAGACTCTTGGGGGAGTAGCTCGTGCTTTGTTCCTCAGTGCACTTCTGGGAAGAGGGTTCAAGGGTATTTAAAGAAAAGCTGAGAAAGTAGGAAAAGGAAAAATAGGAGAAGTCTGAGCAATGAAAGGGCAGGGAGGACACCAAGATGGGAGAGCAGTTTTCTAGAAGTTTGAGGAACTTCAGCCCTGGAGGCTCCAGATGTCACTGCTCAGAGACAGAGGAAATCAGCAGTGGCCTCAGCAGTTTTTTGACGGCATGTCTAGTTTATTTTTCAGAGGCTGCTGGAAATTTTTCAAAGGTTGTGACACCAGAATTCAGAGAATCACAGAATGGTTTGGGTTGAAAGCAACTTAAAGACCATCCAGTGCCACCTCCTGCCGTGGGCAAGGACATTTTCCATCAGCTCAGGTTGCTCCAAGCCCCATCCAACCTGGCCTTGGACACTTCCGCGGATGGAACTTCCCTGTCCCTACTTATCTCCAGGAGGAGTGTGCAGCACATTTGGTGTGTGTCCAGTTCTCCAGCCAATCCTTGTTACCATCCCTCTCTTCCAGATCCCATAAGTACTCCGTGTCCCCCCCAGCCCTCCTCCTCACCCGGAGCAGAGGTCAGAGCGTGGAAGGCATCACTTTGTCCAAACAGAGCGTGCAGGACATGGTGCAGATGATCAGATATGAACTGCTGGACATTTTTGTAAGTAAAAGGGAATCAAAGTGTACTTTTTCCTTGATAATAGCGTGGAGCTCTGCAAAACAAACATGTCTGCTCATTACTTCCATCGTGCTGAGTTTGTTTTTAGATTTTTATGGCTTGGATAGAGGAGTCTGGACAGAACTCTGCTGGCTGCTGTGTGGCCTCGGGGCAGGAGGCCTTGGAATTGATGGAATGGCCTCATAGTCAATGACCTGCTGCTATGGTGGCTTGGCCTCTCTCAGGCTCTGCTCCCAGCCTTTTCCATGTGCTTTTGGGAGACTGGTTGTAGCCATAACCTGTGGAGCTGGGAGGAGCTGGCCTTGCTTCTCCTTCCTCTGCTCCCACCCCCCATGTCCCAGCTGCTCCTACGGGCTTGGTGTGCAATGGGCAGGGTTGGGTGTTTTCATTCCCACCATGCACCAAAATCCCAGCACCTCTTTTTTTTCCAGCCTGGCTTAATCCCTGCACCCCTCCTGGAAGGACAGAAAGTCTGAATTTTCTCCCCATAAACCCCAACTTCTTTTTTTGGTTGTCTTACAGCCCGAAATCACTGTGCAAAATCTGCCCCGGTACTTGCAGCTCACAAAGCCCTTCCTCATCCTGTTCACTGATGGTGACATCAGTCAAGTGGAAAGCAAGGAAATGCTGAAGCTGCCAAAAGGAAGCCCCCAGCAGGCGTTTGTGGCTTGTTGGCTGAACCTGTGAGTGTGTGGAAACCTCTGTCCTCCTTCGTGTTCACTTGCTCTGAGCGTTTCTAGGGCAGGGAAAAAAACTGAGGCTGCAATTACTGAAAACACAGGCTGGTAATTTGATTATTGGGTCTGAAATCATCGTGGGCTGGGAGGTCAAGCCATTTGGCAGTGATTCAGTCGGTGTTCTGGGCAGCTGCAAAATTGCCTGACAGAGTGAAATTAGTAAATGTTTAATTGATTGCAGAAATAATTTTCAATAGAGGAAAATGTTCTCAAAGATATCATGTAGTAGCCTGACCCTGTAGTTTTGTTGCATGTGGGAGTAAAAATAAATGAAATTTGCCCTCCTGGAACGTCCTATGGTGATTTTCCACCAGCAGTTAGAGGGAATAACTGGTCATTGACTGGGAGAAGAAAGTTCAGCCAGAAGAAGCCCCATAAAGCAAACTTAAAAAGAATTCAGGAAACAATGAATCCAAGAACTAACAAATAAAAAGTCGTAGGAAAGAGTAATTTTTTTTTTAAATCCTCCCCTTTCTAGTTGCATTTTGAATTTTTAGGCTCTACTTGTTTTGCCCAAGCCCAGAGACACCTCAGTGGCTTAATCATAACATGCTTTGAAGTCTGGGCAGCGCCGTCCAGCGTGGGCTGGGTTGAGCTAACGGGGAATGCACATGTTTTCAGAGAGAAGCAGATGTGTTTGCCAGTAAAGCACGAGAGATGAGTGCCCTGGAACTTCCCCACCTACACATCAGCCTTTGCTCCCCCTCCCTGAGAAACAAAAAGCTGTCCTGGGTCAGAGCAAAAAGGCACGGCCACAAACGAGGGCAGAGTCACGGAATTGTGAGTGGTTTGGGTCAGAGGGACCTCATGGACCATTTCGTTCCACCCCCTGTCGTGGCAGGGATGTCCATCTTCCACCAGCCCAGGTTGCTCCAAGTCCATTCAGTCTGGCCTGGAACACTTCCAGAGATCCAGGGGAAGCCACAGCTTCTCTGCCCACCCTGTGCCAGGACCTGCCCACCCTCACAGACAAGAATTTCTTCCTAATATCCCATCTAATCCTACCCACTGTCAATGGGAAGCCATTCCCCCTTGTGCTGTCCCTCCATTCCTTGTCCCATGTCCCTTATTCTAGAAAGAGGATCTCATTCCTGTGGCAAAAGTCATCTCAGACCCAGAGCATCACTCTTGGCCTTAAACCCGTGCTGGGAGGACTCAGCATCTTCATGGGCTTGTTCTCCCTCCATCTTAATGTCCTTCTTTTGCTCCCTTTGTGTCACTTGGGGAAGTTGCCATCCCATCCCCACCCCTGGACAAGTTCCCAGGGCTGGACTCCCCTCTGCTTTTCCATCCCTGTGGAATTGCTGCTGGGCTGGAAGGAGCTGGTAGCTCTCCTGTAAACAGGAACTCACCCCAGGGGGCTGCAGGACCTGTCCCACTCCTGACTCATCTGTTCTTTAAAGCTGAAGGTGGAGACCATTTCATGCCTTCCTGCAGCATTTTCCCTGCTCAAGGATTTCTTTCCACATCCAATCTCCTGTCTATTCCCTCTCCATTTGATCCAAATAGGTTCCTTAAGGCATAGAGCTTATACATAGTGCCATGAGCTTAGAATCCCAGAATTGTTTGAATTGGAAGGGACCATAAAACCCATCTCATTCGACCCCCTGCCATGGGCAGGGACACCTTCCAGCAGCCCCACGTTGCTCCAAGCCCTATCCAACCTGGCCTTGGACACTTCCAGGAAGAGTGCTTCTGCATTCCCACCGGCAAAATTGTGCTTTGTTGGATGTGACCTAAAGGATGGGGTGAATGTTTGGCTCTCTGTCCCACTGTGCTGCCAAACCTGAATCTCCTCTTCCCAACAGGAAGAAGACTCCGGTGGGATACGGGATCCTGAGGACGTACTTTGCCACGGTGCCTTCGCTGCCCGTTCTCCTCTGGGTGAACCTTCATGTGGGGGGCCAGGTGTTCAAGTTCCCACCAGAACAGTCCATCACTGAAGTGAACATCCTGTCTTGGCTGGAGAAGCTCCAGGCAGGACTGGAGACTCCCAGCAGTAAGTGAACACAGGTTTATAACATTGCCAAGCGCACACTGTGAGCTCCGGTCTGTTTATGAGAAGGCACTACATGCAATAAATTGTCTGCCCTGGAATTTAATGATGGAAAAACTAGCTCTGCTTGTTAGAACTGGAGAAGTACAAACAGTCCAGCCAGGAGACAATGCCCACACTCACAAGGTTGCTCTGGGACTGTTTAA
Source organism: Formicarius rufipectus (assembly GCA_013399695.1). Taxonomy (NCBI): domain Eukaryota; kingdom Metazoa; phylum Chordata; class Aves; order Passeriformes; family Formicariidae; genus Formicarius; species Formicarius rufipectus. Next base: position 400,714 of record VXAU01003258.1, on the reverse strand, counting down.
TGCTCGGAGCCAACTGTGGATAGTTGGGAACTGACATCTCTCCCAGTGATAATCTCCAAACGTGGCTGTGCTCTCCTGTAGCTCCAAGCAGACCTGAAACTCACCTTGCTGATGAAACATTTCTCTACTCCCAGTTGTCTGCAAGAAATGGCTGCTCTTCAGGCACCTTCCAGTATTTTTTTTTTTTTGGGTAGGAAAGGATAAGGAAGTTGGTGTTTTGCTGTGGTCTTTGGGACACAGAGGGGTGGGGTGAGCTGTGAAGGTTTTCATTGCATCCCTCCTGATCAGCCTGATGAGGCTTTGGAGGAAGGCAGCATGGATATGCCTTCCTTCAGAAAGCTGGAGAGGGACAGGATAAGGGGGAATGGCTTCCCACTGCAAGAGTGCAGGGTTAGATGGGATATTGGGAAGCAATTCTTCCCCGTGAGGGTGGTGAGGCCCTGGCACAGGTTGCCCAGAGAAGCTGCTCCTGAATCCCTGGAAGTGTTCAAGGACAGGTTGGTCGGGGCTTGGAGCAACCTGGTCAAGAGGAAGATGTCCCTGCCCGTGGCAGGGGGTGGAACTGTATGGGCTTTAATGTCCCTTTCAAGCCAAACCATCCTGGGATTCTACTATTCTATGATCTTTAAGAAAAGATTTTTAAATTTTTATTTCCTGGAAGGGAAAAAAAAGGCCATAATTCATTTTAAAGGGAAATACCCTTGGAGGGGGGGGCATAACTCTCGACTTACCAACATGTGACTTTATTTGCTTCTCAGGTACCTTGTCTGAGGAGGACTGGAAACCACCACTCCCAGCTTATGACTTCCTTCAGATGATGGACACGGCCATGCCTGAGCTCCCCCTCCACAGTTCCCACCACCCTGGGGACATGCCAGCACAGCAACCACCCAAAATCCCAGGAGGGGACACTGCTGTGCAGGAAGAGCCATCCCAGCAGACCATGTCAGGGAAAGTGGGGTCCCCTGGGAGGGACCTGTGTGGCACAGCCCCCAGGATGGCAGCCAGGGAGAAGCAGGGCAAGAGGCACAGTGAGCTCTGAGAGCTGGGGCAGGGAAATGTGGCACTGCCCACGGAAACCTCACTTTTCCCCAGCCCTTCCTGGGCCTTTACACTGAGGAGAACAGTGGTGGGAGCTGTAAATGAATGGTGAAGGGCTAAAGCAGCTCCCAGCTGCCAGTGTGCTGGTTGTTTCCAACGCCAGGGACGTGCTGTACATCCCACATACTGTTCCCTGGCTCCTGTTGGGAGCTCCCAGAACTGCACTAGGAAAGGCAAATCAGCACAGCCCTGCTCTGCAGTGTCCCTAAATCTCAAAATCTCACACAGTCACTTCAGGAAGAGGTGAGTGATTCTAGGGTAAAAATCCCATTTCCTCCCCAGTTACAGTAGGAGCTCTACTGATGGGTGTCAGCAAGTCCTGCAATTCCATCTGCACTGGAACTTTGTGGAGCCAGGATGGCCAACGTTCCACCCACTCCTGGGCTGCTCCAACCAGCACCTGGCTGTGTTGACACCTGACTTGTGACTCGAATTCATGAATGTGTTCATCCTTGGGGGTAAGAGAAAGTTCTGTTTCAATCAGATTTATTACAGAGGCCAGAGCTCAGCTCACCCAACAGCCCTGAATAGCTGAGACAAAACTCTGCCAGCAAATCCCGAGGGTGGGCAGGTTGGGAGGTGGCTTTTCTCACTGGTGGCATTTTCTTGGGCACAAGCCCAGGAGGTTATTTGCAGCCTCGATTTTTCTTTGCTCTTGGTGACAGCAGCAAGGTTGGTGCTTTGTGAGCTGGGAATGGTGCTGGGAGTGAGGTCTGTGGAGAGCCCAGCACTGTGGAAACTAGGAGAGGGAGATGAAGGGCAAGGCTGGACCCTCCCAAGATGGGATGGAGCTGCTTCCCATCCGTAACTAGGTGAGGAGATGCAAAACCTGGGAAAGTGGCTTTTCAGTCTCTGCCCGTCTCCTGGGGACAACAAATGGCAGGGAGTTGGAATTGGATGGTCTTTATGGTCCTTTCCAACCCAAACCCTTCTAGGATTTCATGATCATCCCACCTCCTTCGATAAACATTTCCCTTCCACAGCATTACTGAGAAGCACCAGGAGGGTCAGACCTTCCTCCTACACTTTAGGACTCAGAAATTCCTGGGAAGGGGAAAATCAATGGTAAGGTACTGCTGAAAGTGTTGTAAACTGTGTTTCTCATCCTGCAAGCAGCCCACATGGTTTTGAGTATTTTGAAATGCCCAGAAATAGATCATAAGGCCTGAGCTTTCCTTGAAACCCTTAATTGAAAGGGCGTTTTTGGACTGAATGGCAGGTGTTGAGCCAAAATGTATATATTTAAAGGGAGAAACTGCAGCATGCTGACCAGAGGCCGTATTCCCAAGGGAAGGGGTAGGTCAGGGCATGAACAGATCCTCTGTGAGTTCCCGTCATTGCGCTGCTCCATGAGGTCCTTATGCTGCTGGACCCCATGAGTTGCACCCTGGTCATTTCCCATCCTGTCCCTAATCACAGAATCCCATAATTGTTTGGGTTGGAACGGATCTTGAAGCCCATTCAGTTTCAACCCCCTACCATGGGCAGGGACACCTTCCACCAGCCCAGGTTGCTCCAAGTGTTATAAGTGACCGCGATTAATTGGAGGAGCCAATTAGTATTTATAAAAGAAATTAATTTTTTTAGCAAACGATAACAAAGCAAACGGTACCGGGCTGCCTTGAGGAGGCAGGGCTCCGTCAAAAGCGAACGGCCATACTGGGGAAAGTTCCGGTTTTTATACAGTTTCTTGCCTTTTGGTATGTCTCTGCGCTGTATTTGACAATTAACAGTTGGCTACAATTTGCCTTTTGATGATTTCTGAAGTTGTCTTTACGGTGATGGATGTCTTCCTTCAAGTGCTAATTGCCGGGCTGTGAAAACTTTACTCTTGTTGCTTTTAGATAAGAGATGTCCTTATCTAACATGTAAATCTCTTGCCCTTAATTGCTTTCAGATAGTAGATGTCTTCTTCATATGTAAATCACTTGACTGTGGAGTTCCTTTAATTGTGTTTAGGTGGGAGATATCCTTCCTCATATGTAAAGTTTCATTCGGCTGGGTACTCAGGACTGTAGATAAGAAGAGGTTTATTTACATTCCTGTGGTTTGTCAGATAAGAGGTGAGAACCGATCTTGGGAACAAAGCAGCCCCTGTCTTTGGTGAAAACCGTTTCTACAAAATAAAGTCAATTCGGTAATTACAATGTTGAACACTAACTTTATGAACAAAGTTCACCTTTTCTATTACACCAAGCCCCATCCAACCTGGCCTTGGACACTTCCAGGGACTCAGGGGCAGCCACAGCCTGTCTGGGCAATACGTGCCAGTGCTTCACCACCCTCACAGGGAAAAATTTCTTCCCAATACCCCATCTAACCCTGCCCTCTGCCAGGTGAAGTGCAATATTTAGGTTTGTCATTGGTGTCTTAAATAAACTTCATCCCATGTAGACTCGATCTGCATTTGTCTTGGGTGTGCCAGGTGGCGGGAGCAGCGGCTGTTGTCCTGGGGTGGCTGCCCCTGCAGCAGCGAGATCTCTTCCTTCCGCAGGGTTTGTGCAAGACGAGGAGCGTTCCCACATCCCCGCTCTTGTCCACGTGTCCTTTGGCAGCCTCAGCCCGTCCCCGGGGCGGGATCGGGGCAGGAGTTTGTCACTAGGGGTCAGTGCCACATCTCCGTTGTGCCTGCGCGAGTCGCTGCCTCTCCCGCTGCTGCTGGATGGACGCTGGAGCGTTGCCACCAAAGGCATGCGAGGTCAGAAACGGCTTCCCAGGGTGATCCTGTGGGGATGCTGTTTGCTCTCAGGGAGTCCTGCCTCTGCTGGCTTTATCCCCCACATCGACAGTGGGATCTGTCAGCTCGGGCCTCCTACGTTGGGTTGGGGTGCCAGGAGTGCCACCTTGCCAATGCCAGCGTGGTGACCTGGGGAAGGGATGTGTTTGTTCATGTCCTGCTCCTGCCAACATCCAGCTGGGTGGGTGGGCAGCTGGGTTCGCTGTGGATGCAGGTCAGGGTCCTGGACCACATCAGATGGCTTTGAGTTCCGTTTTTTTCAATACAAAATATCTTTTTCATTGTGTAGCACAAGCAGGCACTTGGGTTGGAAGGGACCTTAAAGACCATCTCATTCCTACCCCTGCCATGGGCAGGGACACCTTCCCACTAACCCACGTTGCCCCAAGTCCATCCAACCTGACCTTGGACAATTCCAGGGATGTGGCAGCCACAGCTTCTGTGGGGAAATGGGAGAATCTGCAGAGGCAGATATTTGCTGGGATTTGTACACACGGGAAAACATTAGGGGTCTTGGGGACAGTTTGATGGTGGCCTTCATCCCTTTGCTGGAGGAAACACTGGCACTTGGCTGTTTGTAACCACTCTGGATCTGGGGTGGAAAGAAACACTCGGTGTTTCTTTCCTTGATATCACCATCACCACTAAGTCACAGAGTGGTCTGGGTTGGAAGGGACCTTTAAAGGGCATCCACTCCAACCCCCTGGCTGGGCAGGGACACCTTCCACTGGACCAGGTTGCTTCAAGCCCTGTCCATCCTGGCCTTGAATGAGAAGCAAGTCAGAGGTGGGAGAGCTCTGGCTCTGGGAGGTAGCTGTGAAGGACAGACTGAATCCCACCAGGCTGGAGGATTGGGATAATTGGGATGCTGTCCTAATCTCTAAACAGCAGAAGGCAGCCAGGATTCACTGGGGCCTGTGTGAGTGTTGACATCTCTCCCTGTGTCAGCAGTGCTGGTGCTGAGGTGAAATCACAAGGAACGCTGATGTTTTTGGCTCCCCCTTCAACCATTTACCAACCAGAGACGTGTTTGTCTGGATAAACCACAGGTCTGACTGCCTCGGTGATGCTACTGGGAATTGCCTGGCACATATGGATGGATCATTTGCAGCTTCAGACCAAACTCTTCTTTTGATGGGACTTTATCTCAGCGCTGCTCCAAAGGTGGACATTTGGATGTGCTTCAGGAGCCTTTCAGGGGGTGTTTAAATGTCAGTGGTTGATCAGGAGATAAAATGATGATACACACATACATAAAAATAGGATTATGTGCTTGTACTAGAAAGCAAAACAATTTATTGTCTAAAACAATAGGCAATTCTCCATGTTAGTCCCCTCCAGCTCAGGATGTTCTGTGATTCTCTCATCTCTAACCATCCTCAAGGACTCCCACAAAACCATCATCATTGCTTAGGAGGAAGGAAGGCGTGGAGCAATGCTCCCTGCAGGGCAGAGGGAATATTAAGGGTCTGTGCTTTGTTTTCCATGTTTGAAACCTTTTAGAGGAAGGATTATGGAGGTACCTGCTGGTCTCCAAACCATGGGGCATGGGAAACAACCACAGTGTTTCTCCCAGCTTTTTTCACCCTTTGAGCAAAACAAGGGTCGTGAAAGACAATTCCTTGTGTTGGAAGGTGGGTTTTCCAAATTGGTTGTTCCCAGCCCCTCCTGGACCACTGCTGGCCACAGTCCCAGGCTTGAACCACTGGTGACCACAGTCCCTGCCAGCAAGTCTTGCTCCATGGCCAAGCCCTGCTCTAGCTGTGCCATAGGGATACAGCTGCAGGGTATAGTGACAGAACAGATGGTTGCAGCAGAGAGGAGGCAGGAGGAGACACTGTGCCCAGGAGGGAGATGCTTCGAGGCAGGAGGAGGGCCATGGGAAGGACAGATCTGCCTGAACAGATTCCAACAGTGCTGCCAGGATGTGGAACAGGACAAGACCTGGTGACCTGGCTTTGTCTCTTGAGCTCATCGGTGCCTGGTGCTGTGTGGGGACAGGGAGTCTGGCAGGGCTGGGGCGTGGTGCGAGACAGTCACTCCATGCCATCTGGTGGCTCAGCCTGGTGCAGATGCTCTCCCTGCAGGGCAGGTTCCCCTCCAGGGCAGGTTCCCCTCCAGCACGACTTGGCCATGGTCCATGTCCCAGGCACCCTCCTCTGCCACAGGGCCCTGCTGGCAGCGGCGGAGCCACATCCGGGACTGTTTGCCGGAGTTGCCGGGTAAGGCTTATCTCCTGCTGAGGCTTTCTGGACTCACTCCAGCCCCTGGGGCATCCAGGCTTACAGGTGTGGTGCAATCCATGCTGGTACCCTGGGGCTACATTCCTCATGACCTTGATATCACCATCACCACCAAGGATCCTGTGGCTTGGCAGTGCCTGGGGTGTCTGTCATTGGCGGCGTGTCCCACTGGCCGGACCCAAACCGGCTCCTTGAGTCCACACCATGACTCTGCAACCTGTCAGTTTGGGGAAGGTGGTGGAGAATCTGGGGACCAACAGATGACAGACAGATGTTGGTTCAAGGGTGGGATGGGAAGCACTTAATGCCCTATTGGCGCAGCAGGAGGTGGCTGAGGAGCTGTGCTGGGGAAGGGAGGGTGCAGGGGCAGGATGGAGCTGTGATGTGAGATGAGGGGTGGCAGCTGAGCAGGATGTGGTTTCTCACAGCTCTTCCACCTGGCACTTCCACAGCTAAAACCACAACAGGCCCAGGGTAGCAGCCCCCGCCCTCAACCTTTAGCTTGCAAGGTGGCTATGATGAGATCTCCATCCCTTCTGCTCCACATGCACCATGGGCAGGGGTTGGGTCTCAAAGGTACCACTGGCTCCATCCTCCTGGAGCTGGCAATTGAGATGTAGCTGGGATGAGCAGCCCAAACCAGCTCCTCATAGAACACCTTGCCTCTGTATTTTCCCTTCTCAGAGGAGGTGCTTCACCTCCAGCATCTCCTTCTGGGACTACACCCACAGCTGCAGCGTCCTCTGTTCCCAGGCTGGGTCCACACAGGGACCTCACCGCTCCTGACTCACACCCAGCAGATGAAGTCCCGAGTCCAGCCTGGAGGAGCAGCAACCACAAGGGACCATCCCATGGCGATCCCTTCACTGTCACTTCCCCCTGTCACTGGAGAGGGGGTTCTGTGGGGCTGGGGAGGTGGCCCATCCCCGACGCCACGTCGTTGGCTCCTTTGTTCATTGTTCCCTCTTGGCTCTTGGAGCGGGCGCGGAGACGGGGAGCGATAAGTGGGCAGAAGGCACCGCTCTGGTTCCTGCGCTCCGACAGGTTATTTCCCGACCTCTCCTTAAGTAAACGCACTCCTTGGCCTCCCTTGGAGTTTGCTTTGCTCTCCAGCTCTCCCCCAGCTCGGTGTGGGGCCCCGGGGCAGCAGCCTGGCTCTATTCATAGCCCCTGGGATTGCCAAATCGCTCACCGTGTGTTGAAAGAGTGGCTGCAACCCCGTGATTCAGCCCTTGGTGGCAACACACGGGCCGGTTCCCCAGCAGGGCTGTGGTGGGAAGGCTCCCAGGCCCTGAGGGTGGTGCTCAGCTCTCCCAGCAGGATGGAGAGCTTGGGAAGAGCCTTTGCTCCGTGGGATGGGGATTTTGTGGCTTGCTTGCAACACAAGTAGTTGTATCACTAACCTTAGTGGTGGTCTCTCCCTTGGCCACTGCCCAAGCTCACTCTGCACATGGATCTGTAAAGAGTAAAAACCAGGACCCTCGGAGCAGGCAAAGCCATGGAATTGTGGAATCGTTTGAGTTGAAAAAGACCTTCAAGATCATTGAGTCCAAGCGTTCCCCCAGCCCTGCAAAGTCCCACCAAATCATGTCCCCAAGTGCCACATCTATAGGGCTTTTAAATCCCTCCACCACTGCGACGGGCAGCCTGTCCCTGTGCTGGACAACTCTTTCCATGAAAAAATGTTTCCTGATACCCCATCTAAACCTCCTCTGGTGCAACATCAGGCAGTTTTCTCTTGTCCCTAGGGCTGAAGGAGACACTTGTGAGTGAAACCCATGGTGTCCCTATCCCAGCCTTGCTCCATGAGCAGTCCTGCCTGGAGGAGAGTGGAGAGCAGAGCCTCGGTGCAGGGCATGGAGCATCTCCTCAGGCTCCTGCTGAATGTGATGTCTTGGAGTCTCCTCTAGTTGGGCTTGTGAGTGACCCACGTTGGAGAGGGGAGCTTTGGAGGGCTGGATCCCTGGAGAGATGCTCTGGGTGACTCTGTGTGGACCCTGGCCTTGTTGTGGGGAGTTGGGTGGGAGAAGTGGCCCATGGGGAGAGATGAGATCCTGGATAGGGATGTGTGAGGGATGTTACAGGTGGGAGGGTTCAGCTCAGCATGGCAGTGGGCAGGGGAGGGAGCCCCAGCTGTGAGTGGGGCCAGGCACTAACACCAAGGCAAATATTTGGAACGGCACTTGCTGCCCAAAAATAACTGGAAAAAGCTTTCAGGAGCAAAGCTGGAACAGCATCCATGGACAACAGCCAGAGTCTCCCAGCCCAGGGCAGCTCCCAGTGCAGGGGACAGAGATGGGAGAGGGACGTGACCAGTGTCTGTCCATGAGTTACCCTGCCTGTGACAGTGAGGGGAACATCTGTGGGGATTCTTTTGGAGGCACCCCGTCCCATGGACCTGGCTGAGTAGGGGAAAAGTAGCCTCTCCCCCTTTGTCAGCCCAGGGATGCTGAAATGTGGGTACCAACATCCAGACAGTCTCCTCATTCCCTCTCAGGAATCAGCACCTTTGGGTTCAAATCCAGACTCTGTTTAACTACAGCCAGGAGAGGAGAGGTGAGAGCTTAAAGAGATTGTGACCAACCAGGGACCATAGGCAGGGGTCCCTGTCCCCACAGACCTGCCCAGGAGTGGCTCATGGGGTCACTGGGATCCTGACAAAGTCCCTCCAATGGAGTATTTCCAGCGTGAGGACCACAGGCTTCAACTGAGCTTCAGCATCGTCCTTGCCAAGAACTCAGGAGGCCCCAAATCTTGTCCCCAGGTCCTAAATCCACTCACCATCCCTGGCCAGAGTCTTCATCCCAATGAGAAGCATCCTTCAGCATCCATAGGTGGGTCCAAGCTCCCTGTGTGCTTTTGGGGGGCACAAGGTGACAAAGGCTTGGAGCAGATCCCCACTCCAGACACCCGGCTGGGAGCTCGACCTGCCTCTGAAACCTCAGCCAAAGCCCTGCCTGCTCCCACTGAGCTGGCTGTGAGTCCAAGCAGGCAGGGACAACAGGCACACAGCATATCTGGGTGGGATTCCATGCCAGGGGGATCTATCCAGAGTCCAATCCTCCTTTTTTCCTGAACCATCCCAGCAGTTCTTCATTTCCCTCCTGCTGAACCTGCTGTCTCTGCCAAAACCCCTACATGCTCCACGGGAAGGGCACAGCTCCCAAAAGGACACGTGCTGTCAAACCCCATCTCCCAGATGTGGGAATGAGCTAAAATGACAACCAGGGTGGGAACAACTGTGGATTGACTCACTGGGCCCTTGTCCCCTCCTGGGTCCCCACCCTGGTGACACTCATCCCTCCTCCTCCTTTAATGAAGAGCATGAAAAACATGAGCTGTTTAACACTCTGCCACAGCATCCTCAGGAGCTCTGGATCCCGAGGGACACAGAGGACACTTGGGAACCCCAGAGGGAGAAATCCCAAAAGGCTCCAGGTCTCTCTGCCTCTCCTTCAGCCTCTTGCTCTTCTGCCTGGGCTGGAGAGGAGGCAGCAGTGAGGCTCTGCAGGCTCCAGAGAGGATCCTGCTTCATTTCTTCTTCTCTTTGGGCAGACTGAGCTGGAAGATTCCTCACTGGAATCTTTCTCACCATGAAGGCACTGGAAGTACTTTTGGAGCCTTAATTATGTGCTGGCGTAATAATGGGGTGACTCTGACATCCCTGTGTCCCCGTGTCCCACCTAGTTCTTAGGCAGTGCTGCTCCATGTTCCCCCTGATCCCTGTCCCTGGGACATCATGCAGAAAAAGCCACCCAAACCCAACCTGTTCATTTATCCTCACTCCATGATTTGCAGTGGGGTTGGAGTCAGGATTTGGGGGTGTTTGTGGCTCTCAGCTTGGACATGGTGCCACAGCCTTGGGCTGTTGGATGTTAGAGAGACTGGGAGTGGGAGACCCGTGTGGCACCACCACCATCCCCAAGGACAGCAGGATGGCCATCCTGGGTGGGATCTGTAGCAGACACCCACAGCAGCAGTGGGGCAGGATGAGGTTGGCATCCAACCTTCCCTCTCCCAGTCCATCCAGAGGGACACCCAGTCCTTTCTCCCAGTTTCTAACTGGTGGGCAGACTTTCTGCACTGGAGGCAGACAGGTCCCTCACTCTGAGTTGTACCGGGATGTCTGGCGTGGATCATCCCCAGTGCTTAGACTGGGCAAACAGGGCTCCATCTCCCTGGGAGCAAAGCAGGTCAGGAGAAAGCCATGGAAAGTGAAATGGAGGATCAGGAATGTGACTCAGGCTGTGTCAGCCAGAGGAAATCCCTCCTGATTCACAGCCTGGGAAGTCCTGTGTCTTATCGGGACCACAGTGACCCAGCGATGCCACCCCACAGCAAAGAGGGCTCAGGGGACAGGGCATGGCCAGAGGCCAGCACTGCTTCTCACTCCAGCAGCATGGGCACTGAGGATGCAGAAAGGCAGCAAGAGTCCCAGGGGGACACAAGGATCACCAAAGTGATGCCTGGGCTGAGTAAGAGAAAGCCGGGATTTGTCACCAGCAGGGATTTCTCTGTTCCTTCATCACATGGAGCAGCACAGCACGGTCTGTTTGAGGGGCTCCAGCTGAGACCAGGTCTCACATATTTCACTTTATCTCTTCAGTCTGATTCCCAGGGAATGGGAAAGGCTTCACAGCACAGCCCAACCAGCTCCTGATGGCAGAGCTTCAACTATTCCCCTGGCAAGCCGTGTCCTGCAGTACCAGAGAACAGGGGCCAGCTGGCTGCAGTTCCCACCTTTCCTCCCGTGCTCATGGTCCCAGTGACCCAGCAACACTGAGGGGCTTCTGGGAGAACCCCCCTGTCCCACACGTTCCCTGTCTCAACAAGGCAGGTTTCCCCCCCCGCCCCCGCCGTGGTTAAATCCCTGGATAAATCCCAAGTGCCTTCCTGGGGGTCAGAGTCCCTTCAGAAAGGAGATTGGGAATTCATAGAGGCTGGGTTAGCTTTTGGGAGCTACTGGCCATCAGCAGCTGAGATTGCTCTGGTTTACCATGTCCTTGGACTCATTCCCTAAATCCCAGCTAATGTCTGCTGCTGGAGACAAGCTACAAAGAGACCTTCAACGTGAGCCAGCGGGACCAGCCTTATATTCCTCCCCCCAGCCAGCTCCCAGAGTAGATCTATGTCTTTAAGGATATGAGCTAAAGCCATTTAATCACAAGCCTCCTGTTGTCCATTTCCTTTGGAACTCCTCAGCTTTCCATGTTTTTGTCTTTTTTTTTTTTTTTTTTCTTGTGCAACATCCCTCTGAGATCCTGAGGATGGTTGAAAATTGAGTCATCAGCAGCATGGGCTGTGTCACCCTGCTCTGCTCTCTCCCATTCCATGGATCTTCCCTGAGCCACCACAGTCCAGCAAGGGCTGTGCATCCACCCTCCCATGAAGGGAAAAGGAGTGTTCCAGTGGTGCTGCTGGGAATATTCTGGAATCTCCCAGGAGAACAGGGATGGGCTTTTAGCCAGGAGGGTTTTGCTTTTTCAAGGGCACATGGATGTCCCCAGTCCCTGCACCCACAGGAGGTCATCGACCCACGTGTGACCCAGCTCTTTGTCCCTGCCCCTCCATCTGCTGCTGCTCCATATCCAGGACATGGAGCCAGGCTGGGAGAGCTGGGGGTGCTCAGCCTGGAGAGGAGAAGGCTCCAGGGAGACCTCAGAGCCCCTTCCAGTGCCTAAGGGGGCTCCAAGAGGGCTGGAGAAGGACTTGGAACGAAGGCCTGGAGGGACAGGACACAGGGAATGGCTTCCCACTGCCAGAGGGCAGAGTTAGATGGATATTGGGAAGGAATTCCTGGCTGTGAGGGTGGTTGCCCAGAGAAACTGTGGCTGCCCCATCCCTAGAAATATTCAAGGACAGGTTGTAGTGGGCTTGGAGCAACCTGGGATAGTCGAAAGTGTCCCTGCCCATGGCAGGGGGTGGAATGGGATGGTCTTTAAAGTCCCTTCCAACCCAAACCATCCCATGATTCTGTGACAGGAGATACTTTTCTTGAACTTACAGACAGGTCTCCTCTATTTCCCTTCCCAAATAGAGAAAGGTGATTTTTTTTTCTCCCCCTGGCAGCCTCCTGACAGTCTGTCATCTCATTCCCTGCAGATCTCAGCTCTTGCTGATTCCTCGCTGCCCTTCTCCCAGTGACCTCCTCCTGCCCTGTCCCTGTCCCTGGCTCAGACCCTGATGTGTGGGGTTTCCCACACTGCAGCAGCTGTTGGTCTGTGTTTGGGCTGCCTGGGAGTGCCACCAGCTGGAGTTTTCCTTGTCCCCTTCCATCCTGGCTGTCCCCATCCCCTGGGATGTGGCTCCCCGGGGGAGGCAGTTCTGCTCCCCTCAGCTGCTGGAGTCCCCCACTGCCGGATGTCCCCTCAAGGACAGGGACCTTACATGAGGACAAGGACCCTACGAGGGGTTTAGACCTCCTGCAAGGATGAGGATCCCTCAGTGACCCACTGTGAGTACAGGGATTGCCTCGATAAGAACAGGGACCCTGATGACTGGACAAGGGTTCAAAAACGACCCCCTATAAGGACAGGGACACCACACAACCCCCTCCAAGTGCAGGGATCCTCTGTAAGGACAAGGACAGGGTTTAGACCCTCTGCAAGGATGAGGAACTAACAATGACCCTCTGTGAGTACTGGGGAGACCCCCATGAGAACAGGGACTGATGCCAGGACAAGAATCCCACAGTGATCCCCCATAAGGACAAGGACACCAGAGGATCACTCTGAAAGGACAGGGATTCCCTATAGGGACAAGGACATCCTGGAAGGGGTTTAGAGCCTCTGCAAGAATGAGTATCCCACAATTGCTCCCTACAAGGACAAGGACCACCCCTGTGAGAACAGGGACCCCAATGCCAGGGCAAGGACCCCACAGTGATCCTCTAGTAGGTCAGGGACACCACAGGACAAGGACAGGGTCTTCTCTGTAAGGATGGGGACCTCAAAAGTGTCCCCTGTGAGTTGCAGCCCTGTGGGGTCCCAGCACCCTTCGGTCCCAGAAAGGCACCAGCGAGTTCCAGCAGGGGTGAAAGTTCAAATAAATAAAATGTTTAAAATGCACTGGGCACTGCTGTGTGAGGGAAAGTTCTCAAAGCAAACATGCCAGCAAGGAGAAATCCTCCCTGGCTTAGCACATCTTTCTAAAAACACAGAATGACTTGGGAAAAATGTGAGAAAACACGAGCTGCTCCTTCCCCAGAGGGAAAATACAGGGAAAAGCAGCAGCGTGGTGGGGTTTGGTGACTGGACCTGAATCCTTGCCCTGACAGGGGATGGGGAATACACTCCAGGGTGGGCAGAATGGGGGTGTTGGGGCACCAGCAGCAGGTATCCCTGAGGGCATCTCCCTGAGGGCATCTCTGCCATGCCCAAGCAGAGCTGATCCCCCTAAAGGAGTTGCCAGACACTGAATATTTGCTCAAATATTCCCAGACACCCTGGAGAAGGAAAGTGCTGCACCAGGGCCCTTCAGCTCCCTCTCCAAGAGAGATTATTGATTCTAAACGTTGCCAATCATGATTTATTCCAGCAGTTGCCACACATTAATCACAATAATGAATAATTAACAGAAAAGCTCTTGTGAAGCTGTTCCAGAAGCGTTTGGCACCACAGGAGCACCAGCTATTTGAAGCTGAGCCCAGTTTCTCCATCCAGTTGGAACTGGTGCCAGTGGGATGCATTGGCAGGAAAATGCCGTGCCCAGGGAGGAAGAACTGACCCACAATTCCCTGGATTGTGCAAGAAGCTCCACCAAGGAGGAAAGTGCTGAGCAAACCACTTGGGAAAGGATGCTCAGAGGGAAGGACCTCTCCAAGGGGGTAAGAGCTGCTTGAGCCAGCAGATATCCAGCCCTGGATGTCCCGGTGCTTGGTTTAGGTCCCCCCAGCCCCCTCAGGGAGCTCAGGGATCTGTCCTGGGATGCCCCCAAGCCCCTCAGCTGTGACAAGCCTCCAGCTTCTGCAGCATTTCTCAGGGAGCACTGACATTTCCAGGGCTGATTTGGCTGCCAAAAAATGGGGAATGGGAAAGGAAATGAAATGGAGGCACACGGCAAAGTACCACCCGGAGAGAAACCAGCCAGGCCCAGCAATTCCAATAGCCAGACACACCAGGACAGAGCCTGGAAACATCTCCCTTGTCCCCTTTCCTCTTTCCCCTTTCCCTTTTCTCTTCTTTCCCCTGCCATCTTCCCATTTCCTGTGTCTCCTGTCCCCTTTCCCTTTTCTCTTCCCCTTTCCCTTGTCCCCTGTCCGCTTTTCCTTTCCCTTTTCCCATTTCCTCCCTTTTCCCCTCTCCTCTTTCCCTTTTCCCTTGTCTCTCCTCTTTTCCTCTCCCTTTTCCCATTTCCCCCCTTTTCCCCTTTCCCTTTTCCCTTGTCGCCTCTCCTCTTTTCCTCTCCCTTTTCTCTTCCTCTTCCCCCTTTCCCTTTCTCCTTTCCCCATCCCTCTTTGCAGAGCCACAGGAAGTTTGCAGAGGCTTCGTGCCCCTCCTTTTGTCCACCCCATGGACACTGCCCTGCAGCAGGAAGGAGGGATGGTGATGGTCTGGGATGGGATCACTGCCCACCGGGAATGGCAGTGACCCGGGATGCTGCAGGGAGGAGGAGCACTGCATCACCCGGGATACTACAGGAGGGAGCAGGAGCACTCCCACAGCTTTCCAAAACTGCTGCCTGAGGGGATCATTCCAAGACGATGAGCAGCTTCCTCCAGCAGCCCCGGGGACCACTCGGCAGAGCCCCCCAGCCGGGCCATGGGCTGTCCCCTCCTTCCCAGCACTGCCTGCTTTGCTGAATAAGCGCTGAGGACTCATCCTTACGGATCTAGGGGTCAGTCCAGCCTCTTGGAGAGTCCTGGAAACGAGCACTTCCCAGCCCCAATGGGATGGAAAAGGTCTTTAGCAGAGGAGACAGCAGCTGCTCCTGACAAATAGATGTTCTCCCCCTCCACGTGACAAACCTCATTGCTCTGGGGTCGCTGCGTGGCCAAAGCTCTGGTAGCACGAAAGTCCAGGGATAAACAGGCTCTGGAATGGCCTCATGTAAACAGTTTCTTCTTTTTAGCTCTGTTCAGAACTCTGCCTGCTTTGATGTCTCACATCTGTCCTGGCCCACACCATTTCCTCCTTCCCCCACACCAACAAAGACATAAAGCCTTGTCCCTGCCGTGCCATGGCAGTGGTGTTTGGGATACTGGGCTCCCAGTAAATGGATCCATGGTGGGTTTTATCCATCCCATGGGAGTGCTGCTTATTCAGCATCTTCCAGGCGCTTTCTGCAGTTCAAACAACAGTGCAGGTGAGAGCAGAGGAAGGAGATCTTCAGCTCTGGGTCACCAACATCAGAAGGACTTGGAGCTGTTGGAGCAAGTCCAGAGGAGGACACAGAGATGCTCCAAGGGCTGGAGCATCCGTGCTTTGGAGCCAGGCTGGGAGAACTGGGGATGTTCACCTGGAGAAGGGAAGGCTCCAGGGAGACCTGAGAGCCCCTTCCAATGCCTAAAGGGACTCCAAAAGATCTGGAGGATCTTTCCCTATAATATTTATCCTCTTTATGCCCTTTATTAATTTTTTGGAGTTTCCCCAGTCAGTGTGGAGTGGTGAGGGAATGGCTGTGGGAGGGATGGACTTCTCATGCTGGGAAGAGATGCCCTCAGAGCATGGAGAGGAAACTGAGGTAGAGGAATCCCAGAATGTTTTGGGTTGGAAGAGACCTTAAAGTTCATCTCATTCCACCCCCTGCCATGGGCAGGGACACCTTCCACCAGTCCAGGATGCTCCAAGGCCCACCTGACCTGGCCTGGAAAACTTCCAGGGATGGGTTGTGCCAGGCTGGTAGGACTGGAGAGCTGTTGTTTTGACTCTGACAGGACTTCTCTCACAAACCAGATGCTCAGAAAAACAACCTTTCACAGGTGGTTTTTATAGGGAGTTTTCATTTCAGCCACAATCTGACACCTCCTGCATCCGGGACGGCTCAGGGGGAACTGCAGCAAAACCAGAGCCATGGCCCTGGACACAAAACACTGCATGGATTTATGGGCTGACCTGCTGGGAAACCCTGGGAGCTTTGCCCTCCTCCTGCCCCGAGCTCACGGGGCCACTGGTGGGGTCCTGTTTTGCCCTAATAAAGAGGGTTTTTGGGTGAGGTCACAGGTTCAGCAGGTAGAGCAGGGGGCCGAGCGACCCACCCCGCTCCGCAGTGCCCCGCTGCTTTTATGGCTCTGTAAAAGCCAGAGGCTCGACATGAGTTTGACACTGTTTAGTCTCTTGTTTTTGGAGATTTCACTCCCTTGGGAATGGCACCAGCGCTGGCAGATGGGCAGCATTTCCCTGCGGATTTGCCGGGCGTGGATGTTGGCACATTTCAGGGAAATGCAGTTAAATACAGCAGCTGGGCATGGGAAACCCTTGTGATTCCCAGGAGTGTCCCCAAACACGTTGTCCACCCCGGGATATTAATTAGGGACCTGATGTGCCCCTTCCAAACCTCTGGCATGGGAAACCCTGATGATTCCCAGGAGTGTCCCCAAACACGTTGTCCACCCCGGGATATTAATTAGGGACCTGATGTGCCCCTTCCAAACCTCTGGCGCTGCTTTTGCCCTCGTGGCAAAGCCTGTGAGCTTTGGGAAGGTACAATCCAGCCCTCCCCGTGGGATGCATCAGGTATGAAGAAGAGGAATTATCCCACACCTCATCTGGATGCTCTTAAGGGTGAGGACTTTCTCCAGGGGCAAGTGCCAGACCCTCTGTGTGTGCACAAACCAGCAGTGGCCTTGGACATTCATCCCCTCCCTGAGCCACAACAGCTGTATTTTTAGCTCCACATCCCAGTCAGGGTTGTAAAACTTTCCCTCCTCATGTTTTCAATCACTTGATCAGCTCTGAGATCCGGCTGGAGTTTTCCCAGCCTGTTGTTTGCCCCTTTGGTTGGTTTTCCTGCAGCTGCACATCCCACAGAAGGGGGGGGGGGGGACCCTGGAGGGTTCTGCTCCTTTGGATCTTGCCCCTGGATATGCCTTTGGCTCGAGGGGGACAGCAGGGATACCTGGATGCCCTTGTCATCCCAGTATCCAGTGGCATTCCCAGCATCCTCTGTCTCACCCTCATGGCTCACTTGGGAGGAGAAACAAGCAGCAGAAGAGTTGCACCTCCACGGAATCCCAGAATCATGGAATGATTTGGGTTGGAAGGGACCTCAAAGCCCATCTCATTCCAACCCCCTGCCACGGGCTGGGACACTTTCCACTATCCCAGGTTGTTGTTTTCCTGTCAGAGTGAGAGCAAAACAGAGTTACATGAGAAAACAACTCTCTCTGGGCACAGAGGGAGGAGGCCATATCCAAAACTAAAAAAACTTGTGAGGCCTGGGAAATGGAGAGTTTATGGTAGTTTGGGGAAAACTCACATGGGACTTTCAGCCCCTGCAATGCTGAAGCCAAAAGCCTGAAAACAATTATTATGCATATAATAAAGAAAAAAACAAAAAATCTTGAAAATTTACAAGTCTACTGGGAGAAATGGGCGTGTTCAACCTGGAGAAGAGAAGAGAAGAGAAGAGAAGAGAAGAGAAGAGAAGAGAAGAGAAGAGAAGAGAAGAGAAGAGAAGAGAAGAGAAGAGAAGAGAAGAGAAGAGAAGAGAAGAGAAGAGAAGAGAAGAGAAGAGAAGAGAAGAGAAGAGAAGAGAAGAGAAGAGAAGAGAAGAGAAGAGAAGAGAAGAGAAGAGAAGAGAAGAGAAGAGAAGAGAAGAGAAGAGAAGAGAAGAGAAGAGAAGAGAAGAGAAGAGAAGAGAAGAGAAGAGAAGAGAAGAGAAGAGAAGAGAAGAGAAGAGAAGAGAAGAGAAGAGAAGAGAAGAGAAGAGAAGAGAAGAGAAGAGAAGAGAAGAGAAGAGAAGAGAAGAGAAGAGAAGAGAAGAGAAGAGAAGAGAAGAGAAGAGAAGAGAAGAGAAGAGAAGAGAAGAGAAGAGAAGAGAAGAGAAGAGAAGAGAAGAGAAGAGAAGAGAAGAGAAGAGAAGAGAAGAGAAGAGAAGAGAAGAGAAGAGAAGAGAAGAGAAGAGAAGAGAAGAGAAGAGAAGAGAAGAGAAGAGAAGAGAAGAGAAGAGAAGAGAAGAGAAGAGAAGAGAAGAGAAGAGAAGAGAAGAGAAGAGAAGAAAAGAAAAGAGAAAAGAAGAGAAGAGAAGAGAAGAGAAGAGAAGAGAAGAGAAGAGAAGAGAAGAAGAGAAGCTCTCTCTCTCGGGAGACCTTGGAGCCCCTTCCAGTGCCCAAAGGAACTCCAGGAGACCTGGAGAGGGACTTGGGATATGGCCTGGAGGGACAGGACAAGGGGGAATGGCTTCCCACTGCCAGAGGGCAGGGGTAGATGGGATGTGGGTCAGAAATTCCTCCTTGGAAGGGTGGGCAGGCCCTGGCACAGGTTGCCCACAGAGAAGCTGTGGCTGCCTCATCCTTGGAAGTGTCAGAGGCTAGGTTGGATGGGGCTTGGAGCAACCTGGTGTAGTGGAAGGTGTCCTTGCCTATGGAAGGGGGACAAGATGATCTTTAAGGATCTTTTCAACACAAACCATCCAGGGATTTTGGGATCCTGTGAAAATCTGGCTGCGGAGAGGTAATTCTGCCACAGCCCTGTGGCTTCTGAGGTTTCATAATCCCTCATAATGACAGGGGACAGGCCACGGATTATTCATTTTGAGTCTCAGTGTTGGGCACCAGACTTTGATTTTAAGTTTATAACGTTTGGGATACCAAAAACAACCCCTGGGAAAGGCTGGTCCCCCTTTGAGAACGGGCTGAGCTGAAGGACTCCAAGGAAAGGTTTCACAATAATATGTGAGATCACAGAGATGCAAAACCAGCTGCAAAAGCAGAAGGCAGCCACAGTAAAGCCAGATTTTTCTTTTCCCTGCACTCCAGCCACAGGGAATTGCCATCAGCTCTGACATCCAGTGCCATGGTTATCCCTGGCACTGCTGCAGAGCCCAGTCATGCCACGTCCCCTGAAGTCACTTCCTCTCCTAATCCACTTAGTGCAGTTTAACATCTGTCACACCACACGCTGCCCTGGAGCCTGTGGAATGGGCTCAGTGCCCATCCTCTGCCCAGGAAGGCAGTGCCTCGGCATGGCCCTCCTGCCATCCCCCCACAGGGCTGGGGCACCAATCCCAGGGCTGCTCCACAGGGATTCCGGGCTTGGACACACCACCACACACATCCCAACCCTTCCCATCCCATCCCATCCCATTGTCACAGGGTGTCCCCAAACATTCCCACGTTTCCTGACCCCTGTGAATGGGGTCGAGGGGCTTTGGTGGCCCTGGCAGAGCCACAGCCAAAGCCCTCAGGCTTGGCCAAGAGGCCAAAACAGCCAAAACCTGAGGATTTCCTCTTTTCTTATGGCACAGAGATGTGGAGGAGATGATCCAAACTCCCCAGAAAAGGAGGGGAGTCTGTCCCTTTCTTCTCTACTCTCCCAAAATGCCGATTTCCCAAAATCATTGCATTGCACCATTGTCATTTCAAGTGTTCCAGGCCAGGCTGGACAGGGCTTGGAGCAACCTGGGCTAGTGGAAGGTGTCCCTGCCCATGGCAGGGGGTGGAATGAGATGATCCTTATGGTCCCTTCCAACCCAAAGCATTCCAGAGAGGTTCGTGGTCCTCCTCCTCCTCACAGAGCCCTAATTAAGGCCCTTTTCTCCTCTGCAATCAGAAGAAGGAAGGTTGAGGGGTTTTTTTGGTATTCGAACTCTGGGAGTAACTCCTGGCCGGCAGCTCAGGATCTGTCCTGAGGATGTAAAGGGACTTGGGATGCAAAGAGACTCAGGTTTCAGTCAAAGAGACTCAGGTTTCAGTCAGTTCCTCTCTTTGCAAGCATCAATTTTTCTTCTATTTTGCCATTAAGTTTGATCCAAAATCATTTCCCTGACCCCACTTGCCACGATTGCTGTCCCTTCCCATTGAGAGAGTGACTCCACTGGAGTAAAAAGCAGATCCCAGCGGGATGGATGCCGGGAGGTTTTCTCCCAGCCCCGTGTTTCCTGATGAGGAGCCATAAACTTCCCAAAAAAACAAGCAGCTGGCAATTAGTGGTCAGCAGCTGAGCTGGGGGCTGGCAGGAGTGAATCCTTGGAGTGAGAGCCACCAGGAGAATCCTGCCTTTGGGCTGTCCCCTGTGCTGCCATGGATCCTGCTACGTCCTCTTCCCACCTCTGTCACATTCCTTGGCATGCTGGTCACAGCAGGATGTGACCCCCTTGGCACTTCCAACATTTTTTTTTTCTTTCT